>JAODAL010004350.1:0-158127 GCA_025379985.1 Phyllomedusa bahiana | reverse complement strand
TCGGCCCCCAAAATCAGAAAGGTGGTTTTAGCTCCGGCTCCAATTGGCTGAGCTGGGGGTGATCCCCCGCACAAACCCGATTGGTGAGCTGGAGGCTGATCCTCCGCAGCAATCCGATTGGCTGAGCTGGAGGCTGATCCCCCGCAGCAATCCGATTGGCTGAGCTGGAGGCTGATCCCCCGCAGAACCGTTTGGGCTGAGCTGGAGGCTGATCCCCCGCAGCAATCCGATTGGCTGAGCTGGAGGCTGATCCCCCGCAGCAATCCGATTGGCTGAGCTGGAGGCTGATCCCCCGCAGCAATCCGATTGGCTGAGCTGGAGGCTGATCCCCCGCAGCAATCCGATTGGCTGAGCTGGAGGCTGATCCCCGCAGCAATCTGACTGGTCACCCGCAGCTTTCTCGCATTACTCACCGAAAGGCCCCCGGCCCATTGCGGGGTCTTTCCCTTTTGAAGAGTCGGGGTGGTGGGGAATGGCCGGGGGTTTTTTCTGTGAGTTGCCCCGGGAAAACCAAAACACAACCCATGAAGAGCCGCAGGCAGCAGATGTTCAACAACTCTACTGACCCAACCGTATCAGAGTCATCACAGTGGCTGTCACCGGGGCCATCACTATGCAGGTGCCCAGGGGGTCAGAGGCACGTCCCAGGAAACCCCGGGCACAGCATAGTTTCCCCGCGGAGTTGGTATTTAGATATCAAAACGTGGTTAGAGGCAGGGCCTGATGTGTTATAATTTATGGGCGTGGTTAGAAGCGGGGCCTGATGTGATAATATATGGGCGTGGTTAGAAGCGGGGCCTGTTGTGATATAATATATGGGCGTGGTTAGAGGCAGGGCCTGAGTGATATAATTATGGGCTGGTTAGGGGCAGGGCCTATGTGATAAAATGGGCGGTTAGAGGCAGGGCCTATGTGAATAATATAGGGCTTTGGTTAGAGCGGGGCCTGGGAAAATTAGGGGCGGGGTTAGAAGGGGGGCCTGGGGGATATAATATATGGGCGTGGTTAGAAGCGGGGCCTGATGTGATAATATATGGGCGTGGTTAGAAGCGGGGCCTGATGTGATAATATATATGGGCGTGGTTAGAAGCGGGGCCTGATGTGATATAAAAAGGGGGCGTGGTTAGAACGGATTTAATGTGATAAATTGGGTGGGGTTAGGGCAGAGTTGATGTGATATAATATATGGGCGTGGTTAGAGGCAGGGCCTGATGTGATATAAATAGGGGGTTGATTAGGGGGGTTTGGCCTGAGTTAAAAATTTAGGGCGTGGTTGGGGGGAAAAGCCAGATGGGGGATATAAAATTTGGGGCGTGGTTAGAGGCAGGGCCTGATGTGATATAATATATGGGCGTGGTTAGAAGCGGGGCCTGATGTGATAATATATGGGCGTGTTTTGAAGCGGTGCCTGTTGTTATAATATATGGGCGTAGTTAGAAGCGGAGCCTGATGTGATAATATATGGGTGTGGTTAGAAGCGGAGCCTGATGTGATAATATATGGGTGTGGTTAGAGGCAGAGTCTGATGTGATATAATATATGGGCGTGGTTAGAGGCAGGGCCTGATGTGATAAAAAATATGGGAGTGATTAGAGGATTGGCATTATGTGATATAATATATGGGCGTGGTTAGAGGCAGAGTCTGATGTGATATAATATATGGGCGTGGTTAGAGGCAGTGCCTGATGTGATATTATATAGGGGCGGGTTTAGAGGCGGGGGCTGATGTGATATAATATATGGGCGTGGTTAGAAGCGGGGCCTGATGTGATATAATATATGGGCGTGTTTAGAGGAAGGGCCTGATGTGATATAATATATGGGTGTGACCAGAGGCAGGGCCTGATGTGATATAATATATGGGTGTGATTAGAGGCAGGGCCTGATGTGATATAATATATGGGTGTGACCAGAGGCAGGGCCTGATGTGATATAATATATGTGTGTGACCAGAGGCAGGGCCTGATTTGATACATTATTTGGGTGTGATTAGAGGTGTGGACTGATGTAATATAATACATGGGTGTGGTTAGAGGTGTGGACTGATGTAATATAATACATGGGCGTCGTTAGAGGTGTGGACTGATGTAATATAATACATGGGCGAGGTTAGAGGTGTGGCCTGATGTGATATAATATTTGGGAGTGACCAGAGGCTTGGTCTGTTGTGATGTCATGTACTTGGGTAGGACCCAGCACATTGCTTTGCCCATAATTATGTTAAGATGGCCTTGGTGGTCACCCAGCTTTCCCGGACTCCTGAGTGGCACGTGTGTCCTGTTCTTGTTCCCCGTTAGGCATGGCCTCTTCCTAACATAGCGGATCGGGAGCAGGTGAAGCGTTCAGGATGGATTACAGAACCTGGTGCCAGGAGAGTGAGGTCCGGGCGGATATTTGCTCTCTGTGGTTCAGGGACGGTCACCGGAGGGTATCGAGCACGAAGCATCAGGACAAGCCTCAGTGAGCCTATAATCCACAGGGCGGAGGGATCTACCCAAACCTCTGGGGCCGGACATCCCTCCTCTGGAGTGACGCCAGCGCCGCTTCCAGAAGCAGAGAAAAAAGGAACCAACTCCACAGACACATATGGGGTCCTATAGATACAGGTAGCACCAGAGGAGCTCCTGATACCTGCAGGTCTAGAACATTGTGTGCACAGAGCCTTATTAACACCCAGACCCTGCTACTGTCTGATGTGCAGGAGCCTCCCCACAAGGACTGGGCAGATTACAGATCAATACCTTGGAGAGAAGTGGCCGCCAGAGGAGTGTGGAGGGGGGGCAGAGGAGCACGGAGGATTGTGGACGGGGGCATAGGCGAGTGGATGTGGAGGAGGCAGAGGCGTGATGGGAAGTGGTGGCAGAGGAAATGATGGGAGGGGGCAGAGAGAGATCGGAGGGGGCAGAAGGAGAGATCGGAGGGGTCAGAGGGGAGATCGCAAGTGTGGGCATAGAGAGAGAGTCGGAGGGGGCAGAGGAGCACGGAGGATTGTGGAGGGGGGCAGAGGAGGGATGGGAGGGGGGCAGAGGATTGTGGAGGGGGGCAGAGGAGTGATGGGAGGGGGGCAGAGGAGCATGGAGGATTGTGGAGGGGGGCAGAGGAGTGATGGGAGGGGGGCAGAGGAGCATGGAGGATTGTGGAGGGGGGCAGAGGAGTGATGGGAGGGGGGCAGAGGGGAGGCAGTGAGGATTGGGAGGGGGGCAAGGAATGATGGGAGGGGGGCCAAGAGGAGCAAGGAGGATTTGTGGAGGGGGCAGAGGAGTGATGGGAGGGGGGCAGAGGAGCATGGAGGATTGTGGAGGGGGGCAGAGGGGTGATGGGAGGGGGGCAGAGGAGCACGGAGGAGTGTGGAGGGGGGCAGAGGGGTGATGGGAGGAGGGCAGAGGAGCACGGAGGATTGTGGAGGGGGGGGCAGAGGAGCACGGAGGATTGTGGAGGGGGGCAGAGGGGTGATGGGAGGAGGGCAGAGGAGCACGGAGGATTGTGGAGGGGGGGCAGAGGAGTGATGGGAGGAGGGCAGAGGAGCACGGAGGATTGTGGAGGGGGGCAGAGGAGTGATGAGAGGGGGGCAGAGGAGAGATCGGAGGGGGGCAGAGGAGAGATCGGAGGGGGGCAGAGGGGTGATGGGAGGAGGGCAGAGGAGCACGGAGGATTGTGGAGGGGGGCAGAGGAGAGATCGGAGGGGGGCAGAGGGGTGATGGGAGGAGGGCAGAGGAGCACGGAGGATTGTGGAGGGGGGCAGAGGAGAGATCGGAGGGGGGCAGAGGGGTGATGGGAGGAGGGCAGAGGAGCACGGAGGATTGTGGAGGGGGGCAGAGGAGTGATGGGAGGGGGGCAGAGGAGTGTGGAGGGGGGCAGAGGAGCACGGAGGATTGTGGAGGGGGGCAGAGGAGTGATGGGAGGGGGGCAGAGGAGCACGGAGGATTGTGGAGGGGGGCAGAGGAGAGATCGGAGGGGGGCAGAGGAGTGATGGGAGGGGGCAGAGGAGCACGGAGGATGTGTGGATGGGGGGAAGAGAGAGGGATGGGGAGGGGCAGAGGAGCCACGGAGATTGGTGAGGGGGCAGAGGAGTGATGAGAGGGGGGCAGAGGAGAGATCGGAGGGGGGCAGAGGGGTGATGGGAGGGGGGCAGAGGAGCACGGAGGATTGTGGATTGGGGCAGAGGAGCACGCAGGCGTGTGGAGGGGGGCAGAGGGGTGATGGGAGGAGGGCAGAGGAGCACGGAGGATTGTGGAGTGGGGCAGAGGAGTGATGGGAGGGGGGCAGAGGAGCACGGAGGATTGTGGAGGGGGGGCAGAGGAGAGATGGGAGCGGGGCAGAGGGGATGGGAGGAGGGCAGATGGAGCACGGAGGATGTGGAGGGGGCAGAGAGTGGAAGAGAGGGGGCAGAGGACACGAGGATGTGGAGAGTGGGTGCAGAGGAGTGGATGGGAGGGGGCAGAGGAGTGGGAGGGGGGCAGAGGAGCACGGAGGATTGTGGGGAGGGGGCAGAGGGAGTGATGGATGGGGGCAGAGATTGTGGAGGAGGGCTAGGATCACGGAGGATTGTGTGTAGGGGGCAGATGAGAGATCGGGATGGGGGCCAGAGGGGTGGATGGAGAGGGCAGGAGCACGGAGGATTGTGGAGGGGGGCAGAGGAGAGATCGGAGGGGGGCAGAGGAGTGATGGGAGGGGGCAGAGGAGCACGCAGGCGTGTGGAGGGGGGCAGAGGGGTGATGGGAGGAGGGCAGAGGAGCACGGAGGATTGTGGAGTGGGGCAGAGGAGTGAAGGGAGGGGGCAAGAGGAGGCCACGCAGGCGTGTGGAGGGGGGCAGAGGAGAGATCGGAGGGGGGCAGAGGCGGGTGGAGGAGGGCAGAGGAGCACGGAGGATTGTGGAGGGGGGCAGAGGAGTGATGGGAGGGGGGCAGAAGAGCACAGAGGGAGCAGAAGAGCACGGAGGATTGTGGAGGGGGGCAGAGGAGCACGGAGGATTGTGGAGGGGGGCAGAGGAGCGATGGGAGTGGGGGAGAAGAGCACAGAGGGAGCAGAGTAGAGCGAAGAGGAGCAAGTGGAGCAGGGGCAGAACAGCTGTCAGATCAACAAGCATTTTTCCAACAACCATTAAAGGTGAATGATCACTTTTACATCTCACTTCAGTTTATCTGGAGGGGAACATCTCTCCTTATGGAGAGCACCAGTTAAGGTGTGTAGTGTTTTGATGTTGCCTTTTAAGCCCACTACTCAGCATCTGCATATCACAAGGCATTATGGGAAATGAGCTGGAAATCTCATCTGCGCCCTCTATAGGTCTTGTAACAAATCCTCAATTTACTTCTGATTCACTGAATCTTTGAGAAGCAAAAAGAATAGATGGTCAAGCCCAATATTTGCTCATCTACATACGCGTTGTCGGGGTTTTTTCGCCCCTCAACAGTGTAGAGCACAGCGATATTGGCTTGACTGTGTGGGAGTCAATGAGTGGGTATGAGAGGGGAACTCTCTCCTTATGGAGAGCACCCATTTAAGGTTGTGTAGTGTTTTGTAAGCTTTTAGCCCACTACTCAGCATCTGCATTTCACTAGGCAATTATGGAAAGGAGCTGGAAAGCTCACTGCGCCCTCTATGGTTGTAACAAATCTCAATGTACTATCTGATTCACTTGAATCTTTGAGAAGCAAAAAGAATAATTCAAGCCAATATTGCTCATCTACATAATCTTTCGGGTTTTGCCCCTCACAGTGTAGAGCAGAGCGATAATTGGGCTTGACCTGGTGGAGGCATGAGTGGGTAAGAGGATGGGAACAACTCTCCTTATGGAGAGACACCAGTTAAGATTTCCCCTCCTCATACCCACTCATTGCCTCCCACGCAGTCAAGGCCAATTATCGCTCTGCGCTACACTGATGAAGTGGCAAAACCACGAAACTCGTATGTAGATGACCCCAAAACCCGCAATATTGCTTGAACAATTATTCCTTTTGCTTCTCAAAGATTCATGAATCAGAAGTAAATGAGGATTTGATACAACCTATAGAGGGCGCAGTGAGCTTTCCAGCTCCTTTCCCATAATGCCTTGTTGATATGCAGATGCTGAGTAGTTGGGCTAAAGGCAAAACAAAACACACAACACCTTAACTGGTGCTCTCCCCTAAGGAGAGATAGTTCCCCTCCTCATACCACTCATTGGCGCCCCAACAGCAAGCAATACGCTCTGCCTACACTGAAGAGGGGCAAACCCCGAAACGCGTATGTAGGTAGCAATATTGGGCTTGACAATTATTCCTTTATGCTTCTCAAAGATTCAGTGAATCAGAAGTAAATTTGAGGATATGTTACAACCTGATAGAGGTGCGCAGTGAGCATTCCAGCTCCTTTCCCATAATGCTTGTATGATGCAGATGCTGAGTAGTGGCTAAAAGGCAAAACATAACACACACACCTTAACTGGTGCTCTCCATAAGTATAGATGTTTTCCCCCTCCCTCATACCCACACATTGCCTCCCACCAGTCAGCCAATATCGCTCTGCTCTACACTGATGAGGGGCAAAACCCCGAAACGCTATGTAATGACAATATTGGCTTGACAATTATTCCTTTTTGCTTCTCAAGAGATTCAGTGAATCAAGAAGTAAATGAGGATTTGTTACAACCAATAGAGGGCCGCAGTGAGCTTCCACTCCTTTTCCCATAATCCTTGTATATTCATTTATCTGAAAGATGTTGCAGTCACAGCAAAAATATCTGAAGAACCCGACAACCCCCGACCCACAGGATAACGAGCAATCCGCCCTCCCCCACAGACAACTTACCTTCACAACACTGAGCGGCTTCCTGGAGAGGTGGTAACATGTATAAGAAAGGAATGTCAGAACAAGGATGTAGCCCCGATACCTGCAATAAAGGGGGTAATTAGTAACAACAGCTGCATCATCATCCTGTCCCCAAGTGTCAGCGTCATCTCCTGCCCCCCCCAAGTTGTCAGCGTCATTCTCCGGCCCCCCCCCCCAAGTGACAGCGCATTCGTCCTGCCCTCGCCCCCCACCTAAGTGTCAGCGTCATTTCTCCTGCCCCCGGCCCCCAAGTGTCAGCGTCCTCTCCTGCCCCCACCCCCAAGCGTCAGCGTCATTCTCCGGCCCCCCCCCCCCACGTGTCAGCGTCATTCTCCTGCCTCCCCCCAAGTGTCAGCGTCATTCTCCTGCCCCCCCCCCCCTCAAGTGTCAGCGTCATTTCGCCGCGCCCCCCCCCCCAAGTGTCAGCGTCCATTCTCCAGCCCCCCCCCGAAGTGTCAGTCGGACATTCTCCTGCCCCCCCCCCCAAGTGTCAGCGTCATTCTCCTGCCCCCCCCAAGTGTCACGTCATTCTCCTGCCCCCCCAAGTGTCAGCGTATTCCCTGCCCCCCCCCCCAAGTGTCAGCGTCATTCTACTGCCCCCCCGCCAAGTGCAGCGTCATTCTCCTGCCCCCCCCCAATGGTCAGCGACATTCTCCTGCCCCCCCCCCAAGTGTCAGGCTCATTCTCCTGCCCGCCCCCAAGTGGACGCGTCATTCTCCTATGCCCGCCCCCAAGTGTCCAGCGTCATTCTCCTGCCCCCACCCCCCCAAGTGTCAGCGTCATCCTCCTGCCCCCGTCCCCCCAAGTGTCAGCGTCACTTTCCTGCCCCCCCCCCCAAGTGTCTGCGTCACTATCCTGCCCCCCCCCCCAAGTGTCAGCGTCATTCTCCTGCCCCCCCCCCAAGTGTCGCGTCATTCTCCTGCCCCTCCACAAAGTGTCAAGCGTCAGTCTCCTGCCCCCCCCCCAGGTGTCAGCGTCATTCTCACTGCAAAACCCCCAAGTGTCACGACATTCTCCTGCCCACCCCCCCAAGTGTCAGCGTCATTCCCCCCCCATCCCCCTGCCACCCCCAAGTGTCAGCGTCATTCTCCTGCCACCCCCAAGTGTCAGCGTCATTCTCTGCTCTCCATCCCAAGTGTCAGCGTCTTTCTCCTGCCTCCCGCAAGTGTCAGCGGTCATTCTCCTTCTCCTTGCCACCCCCCAAGTGTCACGTCATTCTACTCCTGCCCCCCCCCCCCCAAGTTCAGTCGTCATTCTCCTGCCACCCCCAAGTGTCAGCGTCATTCTCCTGCCCCCCCCCAAGGGTCAGCGTCATTCTCCTGCCACCCCCAAGTGTCAGCGTCATGATCCCATCTGGGAGATGAGAGCTTGTTTCCGATGCTGAGCGCAGGGACAGACCGGCCACATGACTGAGGCGATGAGGAAATATGCACCAGCTGCGGCATCACCCGCACAAACCCCAAAAAGCAAGGATTCATCACAGAGGAAGTGTCCGGACACCGAGCACCGATCACTGCATGTTCTTTCCATCCAAGAACTTCTCTGACTAATGACAGATGATCAGCGCTCGTGCAGCTCCTGCCTGACATCACCTGCTGCCGCATAGTGCACCCAGCTCACCAACAAAAATAAGATGAAAGCGGGTCTGCCCTCAGAGACAGTATGTGGGATCCTCCCTGCCCCCCCACTCATGCCAATGTCACATGTTACTAGTCCTGAGGCGCTACAGACATTACATCCTATGTGACTGATATCAGCCGCTCCTCTTATAACGCTCCAGTACTGATATAACCTCAGACATTACAGCCTATGTGACGGATATAGCCGCTCCACTTATAACCTCCAGTACTGATATATCCGAGAGACATTACATCCTATTGACTGTATCACCGCTCCTCTTATAACGCTCCAGCACAGATATAACCAGAGAGCATTACATCCTATGTGACTGATATAGCCGCTCCTCTTAAACGCTCCAGTACTGATAAGACCAGAGACATACATCCTATGTGACTGAATATGCAGCCGCTCCTCTTATAACGCATCCAGTACAGATATAACGCAGAGACATTACATCCTATGTGACTGATACAGCCTGCTCCTCTTATAACGCTCAGTACTGATATAACCTCCAGACAGTACGAGCCTATGTGACTGATATCAGCCACGGTCCTCTTATAACGCTCCAGTAAATGATATAACCAGAGACCATTACATCTATGTGACTGATATCAGCCGCTCTCTTCATAACCGCTCCAGTACTGATATAACCATCCAGACACTGTACATCCTATGTGACTGATATCAGCCGCGTCCTCTTAAACGCTCCAGTACTGATATAACCAGAGACATTACATCCTATGTGACTGATAACAGATACCGCTACCTCTTATAACGCTCCAGTAACTGATATAACCAGAGACATTACAACATATGTGGACTGATATCACATCCGCTTCTCGTTAAAACGCACCAGTACTGATATAACCAGAGACAGTCCCATACATCCAATGTGACTGATATCAGCCGCTCCTCCTTATAACGCTCCAGTACTGATATAACCAGAGGGTATTACATTCCTATGTGACTGAATCCGCCGCTCCTCTTATATACGCTCCAGTACTGATATAACCAGAGGACATCTTACATCCTATGTGACTGATGATCAGGCCCGCATCCACTTATAAACGCAGCCAGTACTGATGTAACCTCCAGACATTACATCCTATGTGACTGATATCAGCCGCTCCTCTTATAATTCACCAGTACTGATATAACCAGAGACATACATCCTATGTGACTGTATCAGCCGCTCCACCTTATAAACGCTCCAGTACGATAGACACCTCCAGACATTGACATCCTATGTGACTGATATCAGCCGCTCATCTCCTATGACGCTCCAGTACTGATATAACCAGAGACATTACATCCTATGTGACTGATATCAGCCGCTCCTCTTATACGCTCCAGTACTGATATAAACCAGAGACATTACTTCCTATGTGACTGATATCAGGCCCGCTCCTCTTAATAACGCTCCAGTACTGATATAACCTCCAGAAATTACATCCTATGTGACTGATATCAGCCGCTCCTCTTATAACGCTTCAGTAACTGATATAACCAAGACCAAAACATCCTAGTGTACTATATCAGCCGCTCCGTCTGATAACGCTGCCAGTAACTGATATAACCAGAGACATTACATCCTATTGTGACTATATCAGCCGCTCCTCTTATAACCTCCAGTACTTGATAAACCAGAAGACATTACATCCTATGTGACTGATGACAGCCGCTCCTCTTATAATGCTCCAGCACTGATATAACCTCCAGACATTAGATCGCTATGTGACTGATATCAGGCCGCCCTCGTATAACGCTCGCAGTACAGATATACCAGATGACATTACATCCTAATGTGACTGATTCGCCGTTCCCCTCTTATAACGCTCCAGTACTGTATAACCAAGACATTACATCCTAATTCGACTGATAACATCCGCTCCTTCTATAACGCTCCAGACTGAATATAACCCCGGCCATTACGATCCTATGTGACTGATAATAAGCCGCTCCTCTTATAACGCTCTAGAACTGAATATAACCAAGGCATTACACCTATGTACTGATATCAGCTCTCCTCTTAAAACCTCCAATACTGATATAACCACCAACATTACATCCTATGAGACTGGATATCAGCCGCATTCTTTAAACGCTCCAGTACTCATCAAACCAGAGAACATTACATCTATGTGCTGATATCAGGCCGCTTCTCTTATAACGCCTCCAGTACTGTATAACCAGAGACATTACATCCTATGTTACTGATACAGCCGCTTCTCTTATAACGCTCCAGTACGATATAACCAGAGACATTACATCCTATGTGACTGATATCAGCTGCTCCTCTTATACGCCCAGTACTGGAATATAACCTCCAACATTACATCCAATGTGACTGATATCAGCGCTCCTTTTATAACGCTCCAGTACTGTATAACCGAGAGACATTACAGTCCCTATGTGACTGATATCACCACTCCTCTTATAAGCTCCCGTAAAAATAAACTGACATACACCAGAACATACATCCTAGTGTGACTGATATCAGCCGCTCCTCTTATAAACGCTCCGTTCCTGATATATTCAGACATTACTTCCTATGTGACTGATATCAGCCCTCCTTTTATAAGCGCTCCAGTAACTGATATAACCAAGAGACATTACATCCTATGTGAACTGATATCACCACTCCTCTATAACGCCTCCAGTACTGATATAACCGAGACATTACATCTCTATGGTGAACTGATAGCACAGCTGCTCCTCTTATAACGCTCCAGGACTGATATAACATCCTACGTTGCAGGGCACCGTCTCTTCAGCCTCTGGGGTTATCAGGCGCGGAGCAGCCGGGGACACTTTGCTGACTCAGGACGGGGATTGTGGCTTTTGTCTGGAAAAGGAGAAATATAGAACATTTGTTTTTCTCTTGCAGTTTCTAGATGTCGTAACTCAGTGACTGGGCGACGCACTGCTTGGTATATGGGCGAGCCGGCTGCATATGTGCAATGGAGCAGCCGTCAGTAAATTTACTGACAGTCAATGAGCAGCAACAGCTTTCTTAGCTTCTGTATCAACATAAAGCTGAACTTTCCCGATGCTGTGCATACGCCCGAAGCAAATCACACAGATCTGGGGAGGGAAGTTATTCATAGACGCTCATTGTGCGGCCGGAGTCAGAGGTTTTATTCAAAGGAGCAAGAAGTTAAAGTGACAACTGGTGAAGTAACAATCGCTCCTCATTCAGAACAGACGTTTGCATTCAATACGAGTGAAGCACCGGTGTATCTATAAATACCGTCACATTCATCACTATCTGCATGGTTTCTATTCACTGACAAGAAGCAGAGATCTTACTAATGATGGGGAATTGAAACACAAAGTGTATTGGAAAGTTGCAGAACTTTCCATGATAAAGTTCATGCTCAGGACTTGTATTCCCAGCAGCAAAAGTAAAGGGGGGGCGGGGAGCAACGTTAGTTATAATAATAATAATCTTTATATAATAATATAATATAACGTTAGTTTTTTAAATAGTGAGCAGGTCTGTGTGTTTGAATATATTGAATATCCAACTGCAGTGGAATCCTAATACTTATCATAGTGGTGTGAACCCTGGTATATAGGCGTTACTGGCTGTACTCTTTTATATTATGCACTGTACTCCTTGTATATATACACAGATCCAAATCAGAATTTTAATCAAAGGATCATTAATTATGCCGCACATGGACCCTGAGGCCGCATTCACACAGAAGCTTTTTGCGCACTTTTTGACGTGCAACATTCAGGGGTTTTTTTAGGCTCTGTTCACACAATGTATTTTTGTGCAGTGAAATAAGCGCTTCTCTCATGGAACAAAAGTGCGTCTCTAAGCCTGAGTTTTTCATGTGTTTTTACTCCTGTTCTCTTCATTTGTTGCATATTTTGCTGCTTATTTTCATGCATTTTTCTTAGTACAGGGAAGTCCATTGTACATGACTTGTCTTTTGTCACTTACGTGCGCACAATGGTCCTGCAGTCCCATAACATGTGAAACTGAGCAAAACAGCGCAGCTCTGTGCCTGCTGCACGCTTATTCCCATTTAATTTAATAGGACCCTAATGTCACTTTTTTAGCACATTTTGATGCACAATTGCAAAAACATCCTTGAATTTTGCGCATCAAAAAGCGCCCCCAAATGGACGACGTGTGAACCTGGCTTTAGGTTTCCTTCACACTCACATTGTTTAACTTTCTTTTGGTAGTAAAAAAAATCTGTGTCCAATACTGGGCGCTTTTTTTTTTTTTTCTTTTACATTATTCTTGCAGTTTTGTGGCTTTTTTCTTTATGTATAAAGGTTTCTGCCTTTTTTTTGTCCGTTTACTTTTCACGCGCAGTTTTTCTCATCACGATTTGTCCTGTGGAAAAAGTCCAACAAGAAAGAAAAAAACCCATAGGGGCAGGTTCACACAAAAGATTTTCAGTGCTAGAATTTTCAGCGCTGCATCCGTGTGGAATCCATGCCTAAAATCCTCGCCAGTAGGCTTGGATTTTGGAAGTGGATTTGATGCTGATCTGCAGCCTCCATGCACCGTGTGTGTATTCAGCACTGCATAAAATTAGCGTTGTGTGCACTGCCTCATGGATTTTCCATTGTGAGGCGGATAGCAGTCAGATTTGGATGCTGCTAAGGGTGCTTTCACACGGCACGTTTTTGCCGCGATTTCTGCCGCGTTTTTTTGTGCAGGAAGCCACAGCGATTAATGATTTACATTGCTGCACAAAAAACGCAGCAAAAAAGCAGCAAAAACGCACCGTGTGAAAGCACCCTTAAATCTGCAGAATCAGAGTTGAAATCAGCTGTGTGAACCTACCTTTGAGGATTTTTGGGAAGAAAAATGCTGCAGCACGCCACAAAACACTGTCTAAAACTCACTCTTTTGCCCATAGTAACCTAAGGGCAAAAAAGTGAGTTTTAGACCTAAACAGGTTCATACATGTGGCCCTAAAAGAGTGCAAAAAAAAAAAAAAAAAAGTTACAGAGCCAAAAGCAGATTATAGGATGCATTTTATATTTCACTGTGTTTTTATGTATTTATTTGCTATTTATGTTTCCCTATTAAGTTTCAGCAAACATTTCTGTAGCTCCGAAAGAAACCCCAATAAGATCGTCTTCATTCTGTTCACAGCCGGGATCTGCTTTCAATCACTGTCGACAGGGACTTAAAAGCCAAATTTCTAACTTCTCCAACACTTTTTTTTTCTGCCCGGAGATAAGCGGCGCCAGGTGTGTTTGACAACCGCTTATCCTCCTCCCATGAAATAACACTCAGCAGAGCACGTGCGCCGAGGTTTTTTCAAGGTGGCAGGACACGCAGGTAGGGGCCCGAGGATTTGCTATAAGCTGCAGTGATTCATATTTTCACGTTTGTTTTGGTTTTCTTTTTTGGCTTTTCAGAATAAAACATAAGAAAAGCAAACACTAAGGGAAGGTTCACACAAATGATTTTCAGCACTGGATCATTGTGGAATCCACAGCTAGTTTCCTTGCCAGCATGCGTGGATTTGATGTTAATTTCAGAGGCAGATTGTAGCTCCGTAATATTCTACGTGATGACTTGGCGATGAATTTGCCTCACTAATTGAAATCGGCGCCCTGTGCACTGCAGCCCGGAATTTCCATTGGAAACCAAGTGCAGCGGACCGCGGTCAGATTTGGACGCTGATGCGAATTTAGCAGCGATTCGGTCTCAAAATCGGCCGTCTGAACCTCCCCTTAAAGAACTTTGGGGAGAAAAGTGTCGCATTTTGGGAAAAAAAGTCCAGAGAAGTATAGAGGGCGTTTTATATGTAATTATTTTAGTTTTTATTGATTTGTTACTTCTGTTTCCCTATTGATTTCCAGTAAATATCTGCCCCCTCCCCCCTCAAATAAATGCAACATGAAAAATTACCTTGATTCTAATCTCAGCCGGGATCCTCACCCAACATAAATGAACTAAAAGCTCAATTTGTAACTCAACCAAAAACTTTATTTCACCCTGAGATAAGCGGCGCCAGATGTTTGGCTACCGCTTATCCTCTACTTGTGGAATAACACATGCATTCAGCAACACATATGCAAAAAACCCGACTTCAAACTCAACCAGCACTTTATTTTGCCTGGAGATAAGCAGCGCCAGATGTGTTTGACAACTACTTATCCTCTTCTCATGGAATAACATATGCATTCAGCAGAGCGCATGCAAAAGACCTTGAAAAGGGAATCTCTCTCTTTGGGGAGAGGCACCATGTAGGTGTATGAGGGTTTAAGATTGCCTTTTGCACCTCACGGAAGCTACAGCGTTCAGCTCTATTCCCATAATGCAAAAGACCTAAAATCTCGACCTCTAACTCATCCAACACTTTATTTCGCCTGGAGATAAGCGGCGCCAGATGTGTTTGACAACTGCTTATCCTTTAGCCATGGAATAACATATGCATTCAGCAAAGCGCATGAAAAAGACCTAAAAACCCAGCCTCTGACTCATCCAACACTTTATTTCGCCTGGAGATAAGCGCCGCCAGATGTTTGACAACCACTTATCCTCGTCTCATGGAATAACACATGCATTCAGCAAAGCGCATGCACCCTTCTCTTTACAATCAGTAGGACACCATGCACACACAGATATGGACCCCGATTTTGGGCATTGCAGACCTTGGTGCCTGCAGATTTGCTATAAGTTGGTGCCTGCAGATTTGCTATAAGTTGGTGCCTGCAGATTTGCTCATATAGTTGGTGCCTGCAGATTTGCTATACGTTGGTGCCTGCAGATTTGCTATACGTTGGTGCCTGCAGATTTGCTATACGTTGGTGCCTGCAGATTTGCTATACGTTGGTGCCTGCAGACTTGCTATAAGTTGGTGCCTGCAGATTTGCTATAAGTTGGTGCCTGCAGATTTTATACGTGGCTCGATTGCACGTTGGTCTGCAGTTGCCTTGCGAGATTTGCTATAGTTGGTGCCTGCAGATTTTGCTATTAAGTTGGTGCCTGCAGATTTGCTATACGTTGGTGCCTGCAGATTTGCTATACGTGGTGCCTGCAAGATTTGCTATTCGTTGGTGCCTGCAGATTTGCTATAAATTGGTGCCTGCAGATTTGCTATACGTTGGTGCCTGCAGATTTGCTATACGTTGGTGCCTGCAGATTTGCTATAAGTTGGTGCCTGCAGATTTGCTATAAGTTGGTGCCTGCAGATTTGCTATACGTTGGTGCCTGCAGATTTGCTATACGTTGGTGCCTGCAGATTTGCTATACGTTGGTGCCTGCAGATTTGCTATAAGTGACACATTATTGCTGCTTTTCACTTGGAGTAAACGAATCATTTTTCGTGTCCAAATCCAGAATTTCATGGAAATTCCTCTAATCCTGGAAACCTCCAGCTCTGCAGTGAGCAGCGGAGATGTGACCCCCGGAGTCCAGCATCAGCCCTCAGGTCGCCCTCCCCCTTCCCCGGCGCTCTCTTACCAGCTGTTTCTGGGCACCAGACGCATCAGCCGGATGGCTGGAGCCAGGGGGGACCTCATAGTCGCTGTATGGAGCTTGTCCTTGGGATCCTGGGGAGGCTTCAGTGATGTGCTGGGCTCCTAGATACAGGATCACATGGCTCAGCCTCTCTCCTCTGTTATATACAGGAGCTCCCCCCTCACCCCTCCCCGATCATCAACACACAATGAATGAGAATTAGGAGCCGGCATGTGATCCCAGTGGTCATGTGACTACAATGGGTGGCGGCTGTCCCCCCCCCCCCATCACCTCCATAGAGACATTGTACATCGATGTCGCAACAATGTAACAAGTGTCTGCGGAGAGGAATTGTATCAGACGTGTCGGGCGATGGCGACACCTCTGCACAAGTCTACGTACATCCAATAGATTGTAAGCTCTTGTGAGCAGCGTCCTCGCTCCTCGTGTCTGATCTGTTGGACACGTTTTGTTTGTTTTCTGTCTGCACTTTTACCCTCCATATCAGTGGTCTCTCCAGCTGAAACTACAACTCCCATCATGCATTTATATAATCGATATCAGTAGGCATGATGGGAGTTGTAGTTTCCCAACAGCTGGAGAGCTGCATTTTGCAGACCACTGCTCTACATTGTACAGCGCTGCAGAATATCTTGGCGCTATAGGTATAAAGATTATTATTATCATCAAGAAATGCACAAATTATTGCATCCGAATCACTATTTCATCTATAATTATTGGTGCCAGAAGTGTTTCCCCCTTGGGTTGTTCAGCGCCCTGGAAATAATGGTGCTCAAAGAATAATCATAGTTTCCATTTCTGACACATTTTCCTAATCACATATACTTTGTAGAGCCCCTGTGACCCCTCCTGACCGCTCTGTGTTAGTAAATCCTCGTGCCCCCTGTGAAATATTAATCCTGGAGCCTCTTCTCCTATAACTCTGGGTTGTGCTGTTCCTCTGTTATTCCTCCTCATAGACATTACTGGATCTGTCAGATGGGTGTTACTGATTGGGGGGCGTATCCCTGTACAGTCTGACATTATCCAATCTCTATTGTCGGTTTGTGTGTGTAGGGACACGCCCCTTTAGTTGACTGAATCTGTCAGCTGGGTGTTCCCATTCCCAGTTGCTCATAGAAATTACTGCATGTGTCCGATGGGTGTCACCAATTGGGGGGGGGGGTGTCCCTGTATATTCTGATATTGTCCAATCACTATTGGTGGTCCGTGTGTGCAGGAAAAACCCCTCTGGCAACTAGGACTGGTAACGCCCAGTTGACAGATTCAGTCTTACATTTCCAGGAGGAAGAACAGAGGCACAGCACAACCCAGAGATATAAGAGAAGAGGCTGCAGGATTGTTATGTCACAGGGAACACAAGGATTTACTGACACAGAGCGGTCAGGAGAGGGCACAGGTGCCAATTAATAAGTATTAAAGTTGTAGAAGTTTTTTATTATACAATAGTTCTATAAGATTGGATGCGCCGAAAGCAGGTAACAGAAATTACAGCGATAAAATATATTCTTCTCCTGTAACTCTGTTCCTCTATCATCCCTCTTGGAGATGTATTTCTGAATCTGTCACATGAGTGTCAGGGTATGTTCACACGGCGTAATTGCGGGTTGTACAGTACACCCCACAACTACGCCGGTTGTTCAGGAGTTGCGCTGATTGGCGCGTATTCCCGCGACACGGGGTGTGGGGGGGGGGGGGGGCGCAGCCCCATAGACTGTCATTACTCGCAGCGCGAACGCGACATGTCTCATCTCCCCACCCGTACAATACGATCGTACTGTAGAAGACGTTCTCTATGAGAACTGTGGATTACCGTAATTATGGGGCGCTCGTATTAGAACGCAGTACACCGCGAAATACGCGGCAAAAAGCGCCCCATCATAAGCCGTGTGAACAGACCCTTACTGTTCCAGTTTTTAAAGGGGTGTATCGCTGTACACACTGACTGTCAACACTGGACAATGACCGGCTGTGGAGTGTCACCTCCCCCCCAATGGGTAGCTGAGTAAAGCAAAACAAGACTCCACAGCAGGGGGTTAAATTAGCTTATAAGTGGAAAAACAGGAATATAGATATCCTATTTATTGTGCACTTACAAGCATTACAGGGCTCTACGCGTTTCACACTAGTACCAGAGTTTCATCAGGATAACTATATTCCTGTTTTCTCCTTGTTTTTCCACTTATGAGCTAATTTAACCCCCTGCTGTGGAGCCAGTGCCATGGCCTTGTTGGGCTTTACTCAGTTACACTCCCCCCGAGCCTTCTGCTGTTGGCTTGGAGCTTGCGGCTGGCTGCTGAATAGGCTTCACATTGAACCAAACGCATATGAGTGTTGTGCCTCCTACTATAGCACAACCATCAAAGGTTAGTGAACTTCTATTTGCACCGAGCACTATTTCATTTGTTTTACTGCACCAGGAGACCGCTGCCTTTTCTCTTTTTTATCTTTCATACACCCCTAATGGGAAACATCCAGCTGAATCTACTGAATTACTGGATCTGTCAGCTGGGTGTCACCGATTGGGGGGGAGTGTTCCTGCACAGTCTGTCATTGTCCAATCACTGTTGGCGGTCTGTGTATGCAGGGACACGCCCCTCTGACAACTGGGAACGGTAACGCCCATCTGACAGATTCAGTGATAACTTTCCAGGAGGAATAACAGAGGAACAGCACAATCCAGATTTATAAGAGAAGATGCCCCAGAATTGTTCAAGGATTTACTAAAACAGATCTGTCAGGAGAGGTCACAGTTTGAAAAGTGGGTAATAGATTTAGGGCAGTGCAATAAAGTGACTACTTACCGATGTGGACGCGTTTCACGCCGCACCACGTGTCGTGTCAGTAAACTCTACCCCCTTCTCCGTGTATTACACTAAAAAGACAAAAGTTATACGGCACAACCAGACACTAATGCAACAAATGCACCAGCAGCTGACATGCAAACAGTACAAGTGCAGCGGCGCTGGGCGGGCGGCAAGACACCTGCAGACAGGGAATGTGTCAAATACCATGAATTACTGCCATCTTTAGTATATGGATAAAGCCGGGGTTTATTTTTGCCAAAAATAAATTTATTTTGACTTCAATCTTACAGAATACAGAAAAGGTGAATCCCATTAGTCCACGTAAGACTGCATCAAATAACACCTAAAGCCACCCAGACCACGCACCCCTTATGTGCAGAGTCAAACCACACATTCAGTGGTGCTGATAAATAGCAATATTACCAGGGGGAAAGAAAGGGGAATAACAAAGACAAAAACAATAAACAAAAATGGGGAAGCTTCGATCCTCGGGGGAGTAAAGCTGAGGTTTTTAGTGCACATTTTGATCAAGCTGGGTGAGCTCATCCACCACAACAGATGGGACTTAGTCTAATAGACTCACCTCTCCTGGAGTCACCAAAGTATCCAGCAAATCTAGAACATTATTTGTATCACAGGTAAAGAGTCTTCTCACAGGTTCCTTGTTTCCATTTTTTAAGCTCATCCTAGTGACCAAAGACGTCCGTCTGTCCGGTTTCCTTGGACTCGTGTGGCTGCACATCAGCCGATTGGTCAGTGTTTGTCACCGCCGAGAAAATCTGGAAATAATGACCCTAGACGTCCCAACACCTCTCTTTGTCCTCTTCACCAAGAAAGGGGAATATGTCTCCTTGAGGAGAGCACTACATAGGTGTGTTGGGATTAGAAATGGCCTTTTTGCCCTCCACTAAGCATCTGCATATCACAAGGCATTATGTGAAAAGAGCTCAAGCGCCCTCTATTGGATGTAACAAATCCTCAATTTGCTTTTGACTCACTGAGTCTTTAGAAAGTAAAAGGGATGTGAGCCAAGCCAGTTATAATCATCTGCAGGCAGCGGTTTTGGGGTTATGCCCCTCGTCCGTGCAGAGCAGAGCTTGTCCTCTTCACCAAAGCAGCATCTCTATTGCAGGTGGAAGTGAGAACAGACTGACTTCTGCTTCCATTTTGGTTACGCTTATTGGAGTTTGTAACTAACAATTTTTTACATTTTAGGGACAGTTCTTTACCTGCAGCGTCAGGGACTTGTTTGCGGTTCGCCTCAGCCCCGAGTTTGGCTACTATCATGAGGCTCCATCTACACGACGAGTATTTCAAGTCGCAACCCACGCTGATCCAACTTGCAAGACTCATCTAAAGTGAAAAGTAACCCATTCCCCATTGACATCAATAGAAAATCCGCACACAACGCTTATTTTCAGCGGACGGTTTTACGCCCGTAAAAAACCCGTTAATTCTTTGGTCATAATTTTACTATTGATGTCAATGGGGAACGGCTAAAAACCTCACCTAAAATGAGCCCCAAACATTTTTGTGTAGTTTTTAATGCAAATCCCCATCCAAAGCCTCGTATGGGACTTGTTTCTGACCATAAACCACATGTAAAAAACCATCCTAAATCCACATGTAATGCCCTTCGAAATCCGCATCCGACGCGCTGTTCAAGAGCAGAATCCGACGAGTACATCTTACTCGTTGTGTGGACGTCCCCTGAGCACATGTTCCCACGGCCGGTTCAGCGCGGATTTTCAGTTGCTGATGTGGATTTGATGCTGGATATAAAGGCAGGTTCCAGGCTCCATACACGACGTGAGCGCCGTCTACACTGCAACACACATTTTCTATTAGGAACAATGTGAAGCGGATTGCAGTCAGATTTGGACGCCGATTCTAATATGGATTTAGCGGCGAATCGATGCCAGAACCCGGTCCATATCAGTCGCGTGACGCTACCCTTAAAGGGAATATGTCGCCAATTTTTTTTTTTTTTACTTATTAAATCAAGCCCCTGATCCATATTATTTTCCTCTCAGTCGGTATTATTTCCTGATTGTAGAATTTCCCCTATTTCGGTCGTCTATATATGATTGGGGAAACATTCTTGCTTGCACACTTTAACACATCAAGAGATACTTTACAGCAAGCTTCAAGCCCATAGGAAATTTTTAAGACAGTTTCTGTCCCATAGACTTGTAAAAGGAGAGTTTTCACTGTGAAGGGGGGGGAGGGGGGGAGCGGGACATCTCCTCTTGTGACTGGTGGATTCTGGTTATCGTACACAAGGGGGTCTCCTTTCAGCTGACCCCTTTTTTTGCTGAAAAAGCACACGCTAAAAGCCTCTAAACAGAACAGGAATTTCAACTATTTTAGGCCAGTGGCCAAAGTGAAAACTCAGGACTTAAAATTTTTAAAAAAATTTGAAAGTGATCTGGAAAATTTAAAAAACAAAACCAAAAAATTTCCCTTTAAATGGTTTAACATAAAAATTGAGTTAAACAAGTCATTTTTTTTATACACATTCCTTTTAAAATGAAGAATGTGGGCAATTTTCATTGAAAACTGCTGCAAGCTAAAAATATCACCACTGGTAGAGCTCAGAAATCTTACATACAACGTACATATATATAAAAAGATTTAAGAAGAAAACATCTATATCTATAAACATATCCATGTATGTGTAAAAAAAATCTATATAAAAATATCTAAAAAAAAGAAGAAAATGATCTAGAACATACTACTAACAACGTTTTATCTGTATACTATTGTTATTTCATATATATCATATTGAAAAAGAATCTAATAAAAATATTTTTTAAAAAAGAAGACAAAAACAAATATATGAAAAAAATAAGAAAAAAAATTTTTTTTTCCAGTTTGTTTTTTAGATCCACAGTCTTACAGTAACCAGTGGTGAGTCCTCTTGGTTAGTAAAGAGCTTTGCTGTAGAACCCCACTGAGGAGCGGAGTCCCCTGGTTTTCACCCTCTACCCCCTTATACGAAGACCGGGCTTTGCTCAGGGGCCCCAGATCGCTAACCCCTTTCCCCCACCCCGTTGTGGTCACTCGCAGTGACAGCGGATGTGTAAGTGTGGTACCGGAGGAATAAGCAGAGATGTGGTTGGGTCACTAACTTAAAGGGGTTGTCTCACTACATCAATTCATCTCACCTCAGTCCTGGTTTTGAAGTCTCATTTTTTAATTCGGGGCAGTTTACTGGCTGAACTGGCTTCTAGTGGCCTTCAGTGAGGAGCTGCTGAGGAGACCAGGACTGTAGCTATAGCAACCAGTGCTGGAAGCCTATCAGAAGAGATCCAACAAGTCTGTAGCTAAGAGCAACCAGTGCTGGCAGCCTATCAGGAGAGATCAAACAGTCTGTAGCTAAAGCAACCAGTGCGGGCAGCCAATCAGGAGAGATCAAACATCTGTACTAAGCAACCAGTGCTGGCAGCCTATCGGGAGAGATTAAACAGGTCTGTAGCTATTGCAACCATGCTGGCAGCCATCCGGAGAGTTTGAACGGGTCTGTAGCTATAGCGACCTGAGGAGCTGATGCAGCCCATACAAGTGGGAATATCTAGGAATAGGTAGGACACTGATAATGGACACATATTGCAAAGTGACTTGTTTTTGCAAGATCTTTAACATAAAAGGCAGTGATCCCTTTAAGGACAGGACAAACAAAGTATTTATAAACGGCAGATAGGCCGAAGGTCAGGACAGGCAGCGGATAAGTGGAAAGGTCAAGAGATGAGCCGAGGTCACATACAGGGAATTCACTCTCAAGATTGTAATTTAAATGGCATAGAACAGAGGGGGAGGTGCCCTTTAAGCAGGATAGTGTAACAGGTAATAGGCTGGGGAAGCTGGGTGCCGAGCTCTGGCCCTTTAAATCAATGAGGATGCCTTTAACTGTGGGAGACATGGGGACACCCTTAGGGGGATACAGCAGAATGGGGAAGCCGCCGGACCGGGAGGCATAGACGCTGCGTGGAGGGACACAAGCACGTCCACACACACAGCGTGTCCATTGCTGCGGATGGTTTGCAGATTTCCACACTAAAATCCGCATTCAGCCGCATTGCTGCAGATTTTGCACAAGATTATCCACAAGTGAAGATTTTAGATGAATGAGTTTTTTCCCATTGCAGACTTGCGGTGGAGACTTCCCGCACTCAGGATCCACCCTGTGAGGATCACCGAGTCCATGACGGCTCCACCATGTGGATGATGTATTTTTGATGGGGATCGGATTGGTTGCGGAGCTTTGTGAGATATTCAGGCGTCTGTCATGACGATGTATCCTGCGCTGGGGATGACGGGAATCAATGACTGAACCTGATACAATTACTGGACGACGGTGAATTGAGACGAAAAGGGGACAAGAGTCCAGACTAAGACCCACTAATGCCAACAATCTATAACATTACTAGAGTCTCGGGTAACAATGATGAGAAGGTTTGTACATAGGGGGCGTCCTAACAAGATGCCGGGGATGAAATGTGGGCAAATTAGGAAAAACTGCAGTGATGTGGTGCCAATATTCAAAAAGGGGTCAAAAAGTGATCCAGGAAACTGTAGGCCAGTAAGCTTAACCTCTGTTGTAGGTAAAATGTTTGAAGGTTTTCTAAAGAATCTATCCTGGAGTATCTCACTGAAAATAAATGAATAACCCCCGTTCCAGCATGGGTTAAATAAAGGGGAGGGGTCCTGTCAGAAAAAATTTTTTCCCTCCCATTTATGGGGAAAAGTAAATGCAAGACGGGATCGGGTGGGGCCTGGATGTCATATACAAATTTTTTTCAAAGGGCATTTAAATACGGTGCCACAAAAAAGGGGGGTTTTGGGTAAAAAAAATTTAGAAAGTTTGGGAACTGGGGAAAATGTGGGGCAAGGGGGAAGAAACTGGCTCACGA
Source organism: Phyllomedusa bahiana (assembly GCA_025379985.1). Lineage (NCBI taxonomy): Eukaryota > Metazoa > Chordata > Amphibia > Anura > Hylidae > Phyllomedusa > Phyllomedusa bahiana. The sequence continues at coordinate 134,511 of JAODAL010004350.1, read as the reverse complement.
AAGAAAACAAAGGGAAAGAAAATTAACGGTACAAACTCAGACGGACCCTTTGTTACAAAAAGGGGTACCACAAGGGCCCGTTTTGGGGCCCCTTTATCCTCTTAAACTTTTTCATTAATGATCTTACACAGGGTTTGGGGCCACAGAAGAAATCGACCCTTTGCAAAAAGGGATACAAAGCTCGTAAAGAAAATCAACACAAAAAGGGATAATGGTTATTAAAAGGGATCTGGAAAATTTGGAACCCCGGGGAAAAAGGAAATGGCAGATGAATTTTAACACTGAAAAATGAAAGGGTTTTTGCCAGGGGGAAGAAAAACCCCCTTACATGACTACATTTTAAAGGGAAAAAAACCCCTGGTAAAAGTGACATGGAGAAGGATTTGGGATCCTGGTGGCCCGTAAATTTAAAATTGTAGCACCAAATGTCAGACAGCAGCCCAAGGCAAATGGATCATGGGGTGTTTAAAAAAGGGAAATAAAGCACATGATGAAACATTATTCCCCCCATTATAAAACCCCCCTTGGTTAACCACACAGGGAATTTTGGGGTACATTTTTTGGGCACCAGTGCACAGGAAAGACATTGGGGCTTGAACGGGTTAAAAAGGCAGCAACAAAAATAAAAAAAGGCCGGGGTTTGGGACTACATCCCAGAACGTTTAGCAAAAAGGGGGTTATTTAGTTTAAGAAAAAAAAGGCCCCCGGGGGACATAATAAATATTTTTAAAATACATAAAAGGTAAATTTAAAGAATTCTCTCCCAAGTTTTAAAATTTATACCCGGGAAACTTTTAACTAGAAAAAGGGGGGCATCCTCTATGCTTGAGGAATAAAATTTTCTACAAAAACATAAAAGGGATTTTTTACTGAAGAGCGTGAGACTAGGGAATTCTCTGCCAGAGGGATTTGTCTGGGAATTCAATCCCGAGTTCAAAAATGGTTTAAAAATGCATTTCTGGAGCGTAAATAAAAGTTATAGGACTAGTTTCGGGAGAGGGTCAGACCGGGGATTTTTCTGTCCCAAATTTGGAGTCGGGAAGGGAATTTTTCCCAAAAATGAGGAAAATTTGGGTTCTACCCATTGGTGGTTTTTGCCCCCTCTGGATAAACCCTTAGCCAACGGCCGAACTGGATGACTTTTGTCTTTTTTTAGCCTTACAAACTAGAAACTTATGGAAGGAGCCAAAAGGGAGACAAAGGCTTTCACCCCCCGGCGGCAATAATCAGGCTCCTCTGGTGGAAAAAAAAAGACAAATCTCAAAGTATTGGAAGAGCCTGAAACACGACCCCAAACAGGAGTCATAGGAGTCGTTGTTTCCAGATTTCCCAATGACCGAACTGTGAGTAACGTGACGCCATTACTGAAGGTGATGCTCATCACATGGGGAAGGGATCAGGGACAGGGGAGAGGATTATCTTACCCTCGTTCTACTGAGGCTGCGCCGGTCCTGGCGAGAAACTCGTCAAGGTGTTATTGTTTTATCTTGGGGTAAAGGTTTATATTATTTTAATGTAATGTTTTTAAAGGGGTTGTCTCATCTCACAGTTTCATAAGACGCATGAATGAAATAATGCTGTTTTGCTTTGTCACTTCCTGGTCAACCTGTCTGTAATTAGCATATGACTCTTGTTTTCCCAGACTTCTGCTAATTAGATAAATCTCATGCTGTCGGCCCAGGGAAGCTTCTGAGGTAAAGTAAACAGCAGTAATTACTTTCTTTTGTCTGAAAGATCAGATAACACACAAGCTCTCGCTGCCTGCTGGGACCTGTGTGATGATGTCACTTCCTGCTATCAGACAGAACAAACAGCAGAGGGGGGGGGGGGAGAGGTACACAGGTCGGTCACTTGGGGAACCAGAGAGAGCACAGAAGGTGATAAAATCACTTGTAGCACCTTAACAAAAAAAAAGAACAATGCAATATATTTGGAAAATGTCTTCATTTAGTGTTCCCTACATTTTGAAAGCTAATCTTTGTAGTGAGACAACCTCTTTAATGGAATAAAAACCTTGTTTTTAAGGACCATATCCCTGTCTCAAAAGAGGTATCTGTAACGAGCGCTGGGGCAATTTTACTCTTGCCATATTCCACGGGATGAAATTGTTATATTTTGTTTAAAAGATGGAACCTCTGCCCAAAAGAAAGCCGATTACGGTTTAAACCCATATGTAAGTGGTTAGTGGTAAACTTAATGAGAACGTCCATGAACTGGTTTCTGATTGCGGGCCCGGGTTTATAGAGCAGGAGGAGTGAGGACATGTTTTTGACTCCCCCATGTTATAGAGAGGAGGAGCTGGGGACATGTATTGATCCCCCATTTTATGAGCAGGAAAAGCTGAGGACTGTATCTGATTGGGGCCCCCCTGTTAGAGGGGGAGTGGGGAAAAGTATTGTCTGGGCCCCCATGTTTAGGCAGGGGGCTGAGGAATGCATTGACCCCCGGGGGGGCCCATTGTTTTTTTGAGCAGGAGGGCTGAGGACAGCTATTGATTGTGGCCCCATGTTTAAAGGGCAGAGGAGCGAGGATATGTATCTGATCCTGTGGCCCCCCATGTTATAGAGCAGGAGGAGTGAGGAATGTTTTGATCTGTGGCCCCCATTTTTTTGGGCCCGGGGGGGGGGAAAGCTGAGGACATGCTATTGTCTGCGGCCATGTTTTAGAGAGGAGGAGCTGGGAAAATGCTATTGACGTGGCCCCATGTTATAGAGCAGGAGGGGGGCCGTGGCATGATCTAGACCGTGGCCCCATGTTTTAGAGGGAGGCTGGGACTGCTATTGATCTGTGGCCCATGTTTGGCGGGGGACTGAGGACAGGGCTATTGATCTGGGGGGCCCCCCATGTTATAGAGCAGGAGGAGGAGGACTGCTATTGATTGTACCCATGTTAGGCGGGAGGAGCTGGGAATGCTATTGATCTGTGGCCCCAGTTATAGAGCAAAGGAGTGGGGGACATGCTATTTTGATCTGTGGCCCTGTTATAGAGCAGGAGGGCTGGGGGAATGCATTGTTGCCCCATGTTATAGAGCGGAGGAGTTTTAGAATGATATCGGGTTTTCTGTGGCCCATGTTTGAGCAGGGGGGCTGGGGCATGCCCCTTTCCCTGTCGGGGACCCATGTTTTTTGAGCAGGAGGAGCTGGGGACTTGGCACGGAGGGGTGGCCCCATGTTTAGTCAGGGGGGGGGACATGTATCTGATTGTGGCCCAGTATAGAGCGGGGGGGGGCTGGGGACATGTATTTGATCGGGCCCATGTTATAGAGCAGGAGGAGCTGAGGACATGCTATTGTCTGGGGCCCCCTGTTATAGAGAGGAGGAGCTGGGGAAAGTATCGATCTGGGGCCCCATGTTTAGAGCGGGGGCGAGGACATGCTACTGATCTGTGGCCCATGTTATAGAGGGGAGGAGTGTGGGGAAATGCTATCTGATCAGTGTCCTATGTTATAGAGCGGAGGAGTGAGGAAGCTTTTGATCTGCCCCCATTTTTAGAGCAGGAGGAGCTGAGGACATGCATTGATCTACAGGCCCCATGTTATAGAGCAGGAGGAGCTGAGGAATGCTATTGATTAAGGCCCCTGTTATGAGGGAGGAGCTGTACTGGCCATACGCGCTCCCATGTAGGGGTGTCCTCCTAGTAATACACACTGGGTGTGAGCTCAGTGTGGTTAGAATCTTTTTTTGCAGTGATGTTGCTGTTGTCTACATTTGTACACACCCTTGTGATTTTTTTTCCCTAAGCTGCTTGTGCTTGCTTTCCTCCCTATCACTTGTGAGCTGCCCTCCTTGGATGCTTCCTCCCCTCTCCCTGCTCTGATCTGCTGTGTCCAACCTCCTCACCTTCCCTGCTGCTATTTTGAACACTGAGCAAAAGCAGGGAGAGGAAAGCAAAGCAAGAGCTGTACTTTGCTTAAGCTTCTGCAGGACAGTCAGCAGGTGAAGGACTTGCACAACTCCACAGCAGCACAATTGGGAGAAAGTAATGAATGAAGAAGAAAGTTGCTGCATTTTGCATTTAGGAAGCAAACGGACAACAGAAAACTTCAGCACAAAGGTGTCCGTATCCTTTAAGGAGAAAAATGCAACTTATTGAGCAAAAATCATGTAGAAGATGAGAACATGTGAGAGCAGGAGGCCAAGGAGGTCGTGAGGTTTGGTGCAGAAGCAGCGAGACATCGGGCTCATGAAAGGAGATGGGGACTACTGGTGCATTTACAGATCATCCACAACAGTTCATGATAGTTCGTCCACTAGATGGCCCCCTTGTACTAACGCCTACAGGTGTCATTTACAAAAGCTACACTGGTGTGGAAATCTGTTGTTTTTTGGTAATTGTGGGGGGTGAGGCGCTGCTAAATATTTTAAGAGGGAAGGGACAAGTTTCACCTTAAAAATTGCATGTTTTGGGGAAGCACCTGTGGGGGCGGCCGTCCCGGGACAACAATTACTTAGAGAACGGTTAAAAGAGCCAGAGATTTGGTTGGTTTTTTTGGAGAGGAGCCACCTACAATACAGTATATAGGAGCAGGGGTTTGAAGCCCCAATTGCACTTAGTGGATTTGTGCACTAAGGATTTTAACAGCAGAATTCGTGCTTCGCAACACAAAGGGTTAAATCCATATCAAGTGAAGTCCACCTGAGACACAAGTGCAGGACCCGAGCAACCACTGGATGAAGTCCAACCAGGAGGAAGCTTTTGGGGTCGCTAAGTTTCTGTGCCCCCCTCCCCGGTAAAACTGGCTGGTTTTTTGGGGGCCCCCAGGGAGTTGATTCTTGGGGTTTATTTTGGGGGGCCACCCGGTGGAGTTGTTCTTGGGGGGGCCCCAGTGGGGAACTTTGGGGGCCCACCAGTGGAGGGATGCGGGGGGGCCCCCGGGGGGGGGGGGGGCCCCCGTGGTTTATTCGGGGCCCACCAGTGGGAAAGATTTTTGAGGCCCCCAGTGGAGTTTATTTTTTGGGGCCCAAAATGGAGTTTTTCTTGGGGCCACAGTGGAGATGATTTTGGGCCACCAGGGAGTTTATCTTGGGGGCCCCCCAGTGGAGTTTAATTTTGGGGGCCCACCCGTGGAGTTTAATCTTGGGGCCCACAGTGGGGTGATTTGGGGCCACCAGTGGAGTGATTCTTGGGGCCACCAGTGGAGTTTATTCTTGGGGGGGAACCCCCCCCCCGGGGTTGTTCTTGGGGGGCCCACAGGGGGGTTTCCCCCTTTGGGCGGGCCCCACCGTGGAGTGATTCTTGGGGCCCACCGGGAGTGTTCTTTGGGGGCCCCCAGTGGGTGTTCTTGGGGCCCCCAGTGGAGGTGATTTCTTGGGGGCCCCCCAGTGGAGGTGTTTTTTGGGGCCCCCAAAACCCCCTGGGTGATTTTTGGGGCCCCCCAGTGGAGGTGATTCTTGGGGACCCCAGTGGAGGGGGGCCCCTGGGGGGTTTTTTGGGGAGGGGGGTTTTTCCCCCAGTGGGGTGATTTTCCCCCCGGGGTTACGGGGGTAGAGCTTGGGGCCCCCGGGGGGAGGGGACCCCAAAACTTGGGGCCCCCGGGGAGGGAAGGGGGGATTTTTTTTTTTAAAAAAACAAAGAAAAAAAGTTACAAAGTTTTCTTTGTTGGCGTTTTAGGTGCATTTAGGGAAGGAATCGGGGGATTCGGCACGAGCGGCCCCAAGTCAAAGGGTTTTTTTTTGGGTGCCCAAATCGCAGGTTCGCGGCTGAGGAAAGTGAATGCAGCTGCTTTGCACCTCACAAAGTCCAGCGATGGGACGGATTTATAGATGCAAATAATGCGTATCTACGGTTTCGCCCCCGGTCAGCAATGCGATCGGGCCCGTGGCCACCTGCCCCAGTATGCGCCGCCTGGAGCAAGGAAAACAAGATGATTGCAAAAGGTGGAAAAATCCTTTACGTAAACCGCGAACAAAGCTCATTCTGTAACTGAATATAGAAGAGAATCCATGGCCGAAAGCTGACACCCCCCCCACATCATCCGGCAGGTACCCGGCACCGCTCCTGTGCACTGCCACCCACGTCCCCTGCAGCGGGGCGGTCCTAATACACCCAGGATTCTGCTGGTGCTGTTATCAGCCCTTCCAGGCTGTGCCATATTAGCCGCCTGGCTGAGACATTTTCAGGTCTTAGTATTTGAAAGCCCGACAACAAGGGGGTCAGTGGTTTTCGCGGGGGGGGAGAGGGTCAGTGTTTTTTCAGGGAGGGAGAGAGGGTCAGTGTTTCGGGGGAGAGAGGCAGTGTTATCGCGGGGGGTGAGAGGGTAAATGTTTTCAGGGAGGGAGAGAGGTCAGGGTTTTCAAGGGAGGGGAGAGGTCAGTGTTATCAGCCGGAGGGGAGAGGTCAGTGTTATCAGCAGGAGGGAGGAGGGTTCAGTGTTATCAGGGAGGGGAGAGGTCAGTGTTTCAGCGGGGGGGGAGGGGTATGTTATCAGCGGGAGGTGAGAGGGGTCATTGTTATCAGCGGGAGGAGGGGAGAGGTCAGTGTTTTCGGGGGGGAGAGAGGTCAGTGTTATGCGGGGGTGGGAGGGCGTGTTTTCAGGGGGGTGGAGAGGTCAGTGTTTCAGGGGGAAGGGGGAGAGGGTCGGTTATAGGGGAGGGAGAGAGGTCAGTGTTATCGCGGGGATTGGAGGAGGGAGTGGGTTTTGCGGGGGGAGGGGGTCATTATCAGCGGGAGGGAGAGGGGTCCCCGGTTTATCAGCGGGAGGGGAGGAGGTCAGTGTTATCAGGGGAGGTGAGGGGTGAAGGGCAGGTTATCGCGGGGGGTGAGAGAGGTCAGTGTTTCAGCGGGAGGGGGAGAAGGTCAGGGTTTTCAGCGGAGGTGGAAAAGGGTCAGTGTTATCAGGGGGAAGGGGGAGAGGTCAGTGTTAGCGGGGGGGAGAGAGGTCAGTGTTTAGGGGGGGAAAGAGGTTTGTTATCGGGGAGGAGGGGGAGAGGGGCAGGTTATCAGGGGAGGGGAGAGGTGTGTTATCAGCGGAGGGAGAGAGGTCGGTTAAAAGGGGGGGGGGAAAAAGGTCAGGTTATCAGGGGAGGGGGGGTCGTGTTTCGCAGGAGGGAGAGAGGTCGTGTTTCAAGGGGGGTGAGAGGGTCAGTGTTATCAGCGGGGGGGAAGAGGTCAGTGTTATCAGAGGAGGTGAGAGAGGTCAGTGTTATCAGCGGAGGGAAAGAAAAAGAGGTCGTGTTATCAGGGAGGTGGGAGAGGTCGTGTTATCAGGGAGGGTGGGGAGGTCAGTGTTTCAGAGGAGGGGAAGAGGTCAGTGTTATCACGGGGGGGGAAGGTCAGGACAGCGGGGGGTGAGGAGGTCAGTGTTATCAAGGGAGGTGAGAGAGGTCGTGTTATCAGCGGGAGGGGGGGGGTGGGGTTTTAGAGGAGATGGAGAGATAGTGTCATCAGCGGGGGGAAGAGGGTAGTGTTTCGCAGGAGTGAGAGGTGGTAGGTTTTCGGGGAGGTGAGAGGTCAGGTTATAAGCGGGGAGGGGGAGGGGGTCGTTTTTCGCGGGGGTGGAAGGGGGTCGTGTTTCGGAGGTGGAAAGGTCAGTGTTTCAGGGGAGGGGAGGGGTCAGTGTTTAGCGGGAGGGGGAGAGGGTCATTTATCAGGGTGGAGGGGAGAGAGGGTCAGTGGCAGCAGAGGGAGGGGTGTGTTATCGGGGAGGCGGAGAGGTCATGTTATCGCAGGAGGTGGGAGGGCAGGTTTTCAGGGGGACCTGTAAGTGTGAGAAAGTGAGAAAACTCAGTGCATAAAAGTTAACCCCCTTCCCCTTTTTTGCCCCTTTTTATTGGTTTAATTTATCTTCCATGTCCAGAGAACTAGAGGATCATTTGTCATTATAATTTTTGTGATGGGACTCATGGAGTAAGCAGCAGCTGCAGTAAGGTGAGATAAGTCTGTCGGCAATCAGGGGTTTAGTTTTTTACTATTTACAGGTGTGTTTTTATATGAATTTCAAATTTTTTAGAAATGTCGAAATTAAATAATAAAAAAAATATGTACATATTACCGCTGAAATTGTAAGAAAAATTGTTTTCCATGAATATTGGTTTTAAAGACCTCCTCCTTTCTGATGGAAGTGTCCCTTTAAGAGCTGCACTGTTTGGCTGACACCGGGCGACGTTTTTTTTGCCAGGGCCCTCACTAAACAAGCAGAACGGGGTTGGATCCGCACACGCCCTCTAACGGGCCAATAAACATGGGGCTATTTTGGTTTTATGCACTTAATAAAATGTTATGAGTGCAATTTAATTATTATATTGGTTTAATGAGCGGATTTCATTTAATCGGAGCCCAGCCCTGGCACGGAGGGAAGCAAACACTCGCCGCTGTTTATGTCGCCTGTCGTCTTGATCACGGTGTAAAAACCGCTACAATCACTGAGAATGACTTACCCGCTGCTGACCCCAACCCAAGACCAGGAGCAGACGCCGAAGCTGCGGAGACAACACAAAGGGCACAGGATTAAGATTCCTCACGAGGTGGAGAAACCGGGCAGAGAGGGAGGATCGGAGAGCGGGGGCCTGAAAAACCCCAGGAAACCCGTCAGCGCAACGTATAGACACAACATGGGGGTCACCGAGCCTGGGAAGGTTCTGTGACGGGGGCTCCCACCATAGATCGATACGAGATGCCATTAGTGTGAGACGGGTGCGGGTCCCCGAAAGTCCTGATGGGAGTTCCAAGTAAACCCAAAGGGACCATTCACGAGATGCAGGTCCAAGAATTGTGACAACTTATGACACATTGATAGCATATCCTGTGTATACACCATCAATGTGTAAGATAGCAGAGGAGTTCCCACCATAGACTTTCATGGTAGATCGATACAGTATGCCATCAAAGGAGTGTTAGGCTAGGTTCATACGGCTTAAATGCAAGGCGTAATTACGCGCCGCAGTTACGCCATGTTGCCGGGGGGGGGGCGGGTGCGGGGGGCCAGCACCTCGCTGGCCCATAGACTTGCATTACCAGCGGCGCGTATACGCCGCTAGTAATTCACATGTCACATGAGGAGACGTAATCCATAGTTCTCTATGAGACCTGTGGATTACCGTAATTACTGGGACGTATTCCAGCCGTAATTTGCGCACTCCGGCGCGTAATTCCAGACTGAAATACGTCCAAATTTAAGCCGTGTGAACATGGCCTTAGCTGCGGGTCTCACCTTTGGGCCCTGCACCTATCTCCGGAACGGGCCTCTGAAGGTGTACTGGGAACTCCCATAGAACAGAATGGAGAACACAGCGCTCATCTGTACTGGGAACTCCCATAGAGGAGAATGGAGAACACAGTGCTCCCCTGTACTGGGAACTCCCATAGAGGAGAATGGAGAACACAGTCGCTCATCTTACTGGGAACTCCCATAGAGGAGAATGGAGAACACAGCGCTCCCCTGTATGGGAACTCCCATAGAGGAGAATGGAGAAACAGCGCTCCCTGTACGGGAACTCCCATAGAACAGAATGGAGAACACAGTGCTCCCCTGTTACGGAACTCCCATACAACAGAATGGAGAACAACAGCGCTCCCTTATACTGGGAACTCCCATAGAACAGAATGGAGAACACAGCGCTCCCCTGTATTGGGAACTCCCATATAGGAGAATGGAGAATACAGCGCCTCCTGTACTGGGAACTCCCATAGAACAGAATCGAGACCACAGTGCTCCCCTGTACTGGGAACTCCCATAGAACAGAATGGAGAGCAAAGCGTCAATGGATGGAACTCCATAGACAGAATGGAGGCTCCACTGTACTGGGAACTCCCATAGAACAGAATGGAGAACACAGCGCTCCCCTGTATTGGGAACTCCCATAGAACAAAATGGAGAACACAGCGCTCCCCTGTACCGGGAACTCCCATAGAACAGAATAGAGAACACAGCGCTCCCTGTACCGGGAACTCCCATACAACAGAATGGAGAACACAGCGCTCCCCTGTACCGGGAACTCCCATAGAACAGAATGGAGAACACAGCGCTCCCTGTACCGGGAACTCCCATAGAACAGAATGGAGAACACAGCGCTCCCCTGTACCGGAACTCCCATAGAACAGAATGGAGAACACAGCGCTCCCCTGTACTGGGAGCCCCCACAGAACAGAATGGAGAACACAGCACTCCCCTGTACTGGGAACTCCCATAGAGCAGAATGGAGAACACAGTGCTCCCCTGTACTGGGAGATCCCACAGAGCAGATGGTAATGGAGAATACAGCGCTCCCCTGTACTGGGAACTCCCATAGAACAGAATGGAGAACACAGCGCTCCCTGTACTGGGAACTCCCATAGAACAGAATGGAGAACACAGCGCCCCCTGTACTGGGAACTCCCACTAGAGAGGAAGACACACGCTCCCCGTACTGGAACTCCCATAGAACAGAATGGAGAACACAGCGCTCCCCTGTACTGGGAACTCCCATAGAGGAGAATGGAGAACACAGCGCTCCCCTGTACTGGGAACTCCCATAGAGAAGAATGGAGAACACAGCGCTCCCCTGTACTGGGAACTCCCATGGAGAAGAATGTAGAGAACACAGCGCTCCCCTGTACTGGGAACTCCCAGAGAGGAGAATGGAGAACACAGCGCTCCCCTGTACTGGGAACTCCCAGAGAGGAGAATGACGAACACAGCGATCCCCTGTACTGGGAACTCCCATAGACCAGAATGGAGAAACACAGCGCTCCCCTGTACTGGGAACTCCCATAGAGGAGAATGGAGAACACAGCGCTCCCCTGTACTGGGAACTCCCATAGACAGAATTGAGAGAACAGAGCGCTCCCCTGTACTGGGAACTCCCATAGAGGAGAATGGAGAGTCGTACACAAGAGTGGCCGATCTCCATTTTGAGCCGACACTTACAGGGGCCCGTTCCTGAGATAGGTGCAGAGCACAGAGGTGGAACCTGCATCTATCAGACTTTGATGATTTATCCTATCGACATGCCATCAATGTCTATGGTGGGTGCTCGCCCTTTAGGCCGTGTTCACACGGCTTATTCAAGCCGTAATTGCAGGACAGATTTCGCCCGCAGTTACGGTTTGAATAAGGGGCGGGGGCGCGGCAGGGGAGCTGCTCGCCGGCCCCATAGACAATGCATTATTTACGGCGCGTCCGCGCCGTAAATAATGTGCATGTCACTTTCTCCTCCCGCGGCCGATACGCCGAGTGGGGAGGAACGACGGAATCCGTAGTTCTCTATGAGAGCAGTGGATTACCGTAGTTACTGGGACGGATTGGAGCAGCGCAAATCCGGCGCGCAGTACGGCTCCAATCCGCGGCCAAATAAGCCGTGTGAACATGGCCTTAAGAATGCAGTCTATTTTGGCCTAAATAAGGCAGCACCATTTTTCATAACTGTCGTGCCACTTTATGTGGGAATAACTTATTAATGCCTTTACTTATCCAAGTAACTCTGATTGTTTCTTCTTGACACATTGTGCGTTACATTAGTGGTAAATTTTGTTTGATACATTTTGTGTTTATTTGTGACAAAAACATCAAATTTGTGCAAATATTAAGGAAAAAAGAAATTTGAAATTTTGAGAATCTTAAATTTTCTATTTGTAAGGCAAATAAACCATACCACACAAAACAGTAAAGGGGTGTTACAAAACTTTTAGTTGCTCATTAGTCCTTACGAGATGATACTTTTATCTTTTATGTCGCTCGTTACAGCGCCACAGCCAATTCTGGTGATCCCGGCCTCAGACGTCACCTTTTATTCTTCACGTGACCCTGCAGCCAATCTCAGGTGAACAATGAACGATCACGTCATCGGCCGAGATCATCGGGACGGAGCATTTAAAACCTTTGGGACACCCCTTGAACACCTATCACATGTCTACTTTATGTTTGCATCATTTATTACACTTTAATTTTTTCACGACATTAGAGACCTCTAAAGTTTAGCAAACATTTGTTTCAGATTTCCCCAAAAATTTACAACACCAATATTTTTAGGTTCAATTCTGACAAGGCTTTGACGGGCCGGTATATAAGACACCCCCATAAATCATCCCATTTTAAAAACTGCAGCCCTCAAATTTTTCAAAACTACATCTAGGACGTCTGTTAACCCTTTAGTTATTTCACAGCAATGAAAGTAAGAGGACGATAAAATTTAAAAAATTTCATTTATTTTGTAGATTCTGAATTTTAAATCAATTTTTTTCACTCTGGAACTCAATAAATGTTAAAAGAAAAACTCAACTTAAATTTTTTACCGATTCTGTAGTGTTAGGAAATTTCCCGTATCTGGGCTTGTCTCCTACCTGACACAAACACAGGCCTCAGCGATGAAGGAGCCCCTGGTGGATTTTTGGGGCTTTTTTAAGGAGGTTTTTCATGCACCATTTCAAGTTTGCGGAGGTTTGAGGTGCAAAAACATAAAAGAGATGCCCTGAAATGACCCCATTTTAGAGTCTACACCCCTCAAGGCTTTCCTCTAGGGTCGTAGTGCGCTTTCTGCCCCTACAGGTATTTCATAGAATTTATTACAATATGGTTCTGAAAATCCAAATTTGATTTAATTTTCCAACAACGTGTAGTTTTAGCTCACAATTTTTTTTATTTTTAACAAGGAATGCCATAAAATAAGCTCCGTAGCATAGGAGTATGGGAACACCCCACACGTGGGCATAAAACGCTGGTTGCTATGGATCGATTGGTTGCTATGGGCTCTGATCGGTTGCTATGGGCTCTGATTGATCGCTATGGGCTGTGATTGGTTGCTATGGGCTGTGATTGGTTGCTATGGGCTCTGGTTGCTATGGGCTGTGATTGGTTGTTATGGGCTGTGATTGGTTGCTATGGGCTCTGGTTGTTATGGGCTGTGATTGGTTGCTATGGGCTCTGGTTGTTATGGGCTGTGATTGGTTGCTATGGGCTCTGGTTGTTATGGGCTGTGATTGGTTGCTATAAACTCTGGATGCTCTGGGCTCTGATTGGTTGCTCTGGGCTGTGATTGGTTGCTATGGGCTCTGGTTACTATGGGTTCTGATTGGTTGCTATGGGCTCTGGTTACTATGGGCTCTGGTTACTATGGGTTCTGATTGGTTGCTATGGGCTCTGGTTGCTATGGGCTGTGATTGGTTGCTATGGGCTCTGGTTGCTATGGGCTCTGGTTGCTATGGGCTCTGGTTACTATGGGTTCTGATTGGTGGGTATGGGCTCTGGTTACTATGGGTTCTGATTGGTGGCTATGGGCTCTGGTTACTATGGGCTCTGGTTACTATGGGTTCTGATTGGTGGCTATGGGCTCTGGTTACTATGGGCTCTGGTTACTATGGGTTCTGATTGGTTGCTATGGGCTCTGATTGGCTGCTATGGGCTCTGGTTGCTATGGGCTGTGATTGGTTGTTATGGGCTCTGGTTACTATGGGCTGTGATTGGTTGCTATGAGCTCTGGGCTGTGATTGGTTGCTTTGGGCTGTGATTGGTTGCTATGGGCTCTGGTTGTTATGGGCTGTGATTGGTTGCTATGGGCTCTGGTTGTTATGGGCTGTGATTGGTTGCTATGGGCTGTGATTGGTTGCTATGGGCTCTGGTTGTTATGGGCTGTGATTGGTGGCTATGGGCTCTGGTTGTTATGGGCTGTGATTGGTTGCTATGGGCTCTGGTTGTTATGGGCTGTGATTGGTTGCTATGGGCTCTGGTTGTTATGGGCTGTGATTGGTTGCTATGGGCTCTGGTTGTTATGAGCTCTGGTTGCTATGGGCTCCGATTGGTGGCTATGGGCTCTGGTTGCTATGAGCTCTGGTTACTATGGGCTCTGGTTACTATGGGCTCTAGTTGCTATGGGCTCCGATTGGTGGCTATGGGCTCTGGTTGCTATGAGCTCTGGTTACTATGGGCTCTAGTTGCTATGGGTTCTGATTGGTGGCTATGGGCTCTGGTTGCTATGGGCTCTGGTTACTATGGGTCCTGATTGGTTGCTATGGGTTTTGGTTGCTATGGGCTCTGGTTGCTATGGGCTCTGGTTACTATGAGCTCTAGTTACTATGGGTTCTGATTGGTTACTATGGGCTCTGGTTACTATGGGCTCTGGTTACTATGGGTTCTGGTTACTATGGGCTCTAGTTCCTATGGGTTCTGATTGGTTTCTATGGGTTCTGGTTGCTATGGGCTGTGATTGGTTGCCAGTTTTTTTTATTTTCTATATTGTCACCGTTGTGTAATATGCTTCCCCCCTCTCCGCCTCTGGCTGTGAGCCTCCATTAGTGGACATTGCTGGATTGGGCTCAGTCTCGGGCACGGACTCATGGACCTCCCTCCCTGGCAGAGCAGGCGGCCATTTTTTTGGGGTGGGGTTCCGGTTGCCATAGTAACCCCCGGCCCTCTGGGCTCGTATCTCGGGGGCCGATGGCTGAACCCCCTCACAATCCCCGGGGTCTCCGCCGGTAAATCTCCCCCTTACCTGGTCCTGTCTCTCACAACCGCACCGCGTCACCCTAGGGCTGTGTTCGCACTGGCTTCCGTTATCCGCACGCGGCAGCCAACGGCCGGGGAGAGACCGCGCGGATAGCGGCCACAGTGTGAACGGCGGCAGGAGGGCCGCGCGGGGGGTCTCGTTCACTTGCCAGCAAGCAGAGGTCTGGAAAGTGATTGGTAATGACAACACAGTATTATAATTACTCCGCATTTTCAAGACCTCTGCTTGCTGCAAACGAAGTGCAATCCCTTGCTAATGAAAAGTGCAGCTGATACACTTAGTATAATCTGTAATCACACTTCTCATTTTCAAGACCTCCGCTTGCTGCTAATGAAAAAAAAAAAATGCAATTTTCTAATATACTGAGCTTTCATTACCGGGGGATTGTACTTCATTGACAGCAAGCAGAGGTCTTGCAAATGATGAGTAATAAAAACCAAGCATTTTAGAGAACTGCACTTTTCATTTCCAATTGATTGCACCTCATTGACAGCAAGCAGAGGTCTGGTCTTATACTTTGTTTTAATTACTAGTCATTTTTAAAGATCTCTGCTTGCTGTCAATGAAGTGCAATCACCATCTAATGAAAAGTGCAGCTTTCTAAACTACTAAATTTCCATTACCGGGGTATTGTACTTCATTGACAGCAAGCAGAGGTCTTTAGTAATTAAAGCAAAGTAGATTAGAAAACTGCACTTTTCATTACCCATTGATTTGCACTTCATTCACAGCAAGCAGAGGTCTGGCAATTGATTAGTAATGAACACACAGTATTATAATTACTCATCATTTTCAAGACCTCTGCTTGCTGGAAACCAAGAGTAATCGCCTGGAATTAAAAAGTGCAGTTTTCTGATCTACTCAGTATGAACTTTCATCACACTTCTCATTTTTCAAGACCTCCGCTTGCTGCTCATGAAAAATGCAATTTTCTAATACACTGAGCCTTCATTACCAGGGAACTGCACTTCATTGACAGCAAGCAGAGGTCTGGTATTATACTTTGTTTTAATTACTAGTCTTTTTCAAGACCTCTGCTTGCTGTAGACAAAGTGCAATCCCCTGGAAATGAAGATTAAGTAGATTAGAAATTTGCACTTTTCATTACATGGTGATTGCACTTCATTGACAGCAAGTCAATTGCACTCGGTGGCGCTCTCGTTCATCTACAGCAAGCAGAGATCTCGAGGCCCTAAGAGAATGGAGTGACCCCTGCTCTATGGGGGAGCCCTGCCTGCGACTGCTGAGCTGGGCCCTCCGGATCGGGGCCCTCACTGATAGGACATTGTCAGGACTGAACCATGGACGGAGGATGTGACACTGATAGGAATCTTTTGGGTTATGTTGTAGAAATTCCTGTAATAAGGTCGGGTTTATGGCGGTGTTATGTACGCCTCCCTGATACATGGTGGTGTTATGCACGCCTCCCTGCTACATGGCGGTGTTATGTACAACTCCCTGATACATGGCGGTGTTATGCAAGCCTCCCTGATACATGGCGGTGTTATGCACGCCTCCCTGATACATGGCGGGGTTATGTACGCCTCCCTGATACATGGCGGTGTTATGCAAGCCTCCCTGATACATGGCGGTGTTATGCACGCCTCCCTGATACATGGCGGTGTTATGCACGCCTCCCTGATACATGGCGGTGTTATGCACGCCTCCCTGATACATGTCGGGGTTATGCACGCCTCCCTGCTACATGGCGGTGTTATGCACGCCTCCCTGATACATGGCGGTGTTATGCACGTCTCCCTGATACATGGCGGTGTTATGCACGACTCCCTGATACATGGCGGTGTTATGCACGCCTCCCTGCTACATGGCGGCGTTAATCACGACTCCCTGATACAACGCGGAGTTATGCACGCCTCCCTGATACATGGCGGGGTTATGCACGCCTCCCTGATACATGCCGGTGTTATGCACGCCTCCCTGATACATGGTGGGGTTATGTACGCCTCCCTGATACATGGCGGTGTTATGCACGCCTCCCTGATGCATGGTGGGGTTATGTACGCCTCCCTGATACATGGCGGTGTTACGCACGCCTCTCTGATACATGGCGGCGTTATGCACGCCTCCCTGATACATGGCGGTGTTATGTACGCCTCTCTGATACATGGCGGTGTTATGCACGCCTCCCTGATACATGGCGGTGTTATGTACGCCTCCCTGATACATGGCGGTGTTATGCACGCCTCCCTGATACATGGCGGTGTTATGCACGCCTCCCTGATACATGGAGGTGTTATGCACGCCTCTTGTATCCAATTTAAGAGGAACGCGACCGACAACTTCCAAGTGCGAGACATGGACAAGCCGACCTCTGCAGTCACGCGGCGGCACAGTAGCACCCCGCAGGATGGGTGCATCACCCTCAGCCACATCCTTGGCTCATGGCTCCCCCCCAATCCAATCTGTCGCTGTTACTTCATGTGAAGATCATCGCATTGGGCAAACGTTACTGTAACCGCAGCCCTCAGATCATGCAGAGATTTGCCCCGGGGCATCCAGATCTGCTCCACTCCCCTCACCCCTTCTTAATAAGACATAATAGGGAATTGCAGTTTACTTCTGCACCCAGCGGGCAGCCCGGGTAGTCCGCCACAAAGGCCTTGCCCAATCATTGACTTATTCCTCACTGCAAATACAAATGGGGTAAATGTGAACGTCTGCTGCGCCCCGGTATAGGTTTATGCTTCTTCGTTATAGCAGTTAAGACTGCAGCGGAAAATAATGTACAATGCGAATACATGACTGCAGAAGACATTTATCATCTGAGCAGTTCCCAAGGGCGGCACGGTTATTTTTTTTTTCTGTATACTAAAAGAATAACCCCTGCACAATTGAGAAGTCCTCCCTGTAAATAATCTGCGGCAGCACTCATTTACAGCAAGCAGAGATCTTGAAAATAATCAGGGATTGTAACAAAGTAGATTAGAAAACTGCACTTTTTAGAACAGAACAACTGCACTTCATTTACAGCAAGCAGAGATCTTGAAAATTATCCTATAATTGAAAAAGTATATTGGAAAACTGCACTTTTTATTACGCGACTGCACTTCATTGATAGCAAGCAGAGGTCTTGAAAATGAACAGTACTTGTAATAAATTATATTAGAAAGCTGCACTTATTACACAGCGATCACCCTTCATTTATAGCAAGCAGAGATCTTGAAAATAATCAGGAAATGTAATAAAAAGTATATTAGAAAACTGCACTTTTCAGTCACACTTCATTTATGGCAAGCGGAGATCTTGAAAGTGATCAGTACCTGTAACAAAGTATGTTGGAAAATTGCACTTTTGACTACACAGCGATCGCATTCATAGCAAGCAGAGATCTTGAAAATGATCATATCATTGAAATAAAGTGTATTAGAAAATTGCACTTTTCAGTACCCGGGGATTACACTTCATTGATAGCAAGCAGAGATCTTGAAAATAAGGAATGTAATAAAGTGTATTAGAAAACTGCACTTATTACACTGTGATCACACTTCATTGATGGCAAGCAGAGATCTTGAAAATGATTAGTAATGAAAGCGAAGTATAAAAGAAAATTGCCCCTTGCGTTTGACAGATTGGACATTTGTTCCGGATTTATGGATGTGATAAGGTGAAGCCTTTGCCGTCTCTCATACATCTACTCATATAACACAGTAACCACAGCAGAATCCGCCCAGCATGGCGTGAGGGACGGTGCAGATGGGCACCATGATGCTGGACGGATGCCACCCATGTAGCCTTATCCTCAGTGCTGGTGACCAGATTGCATTGTATGATAGTAATTAGACCATAAACTAAGCAGCATCTATTACACAACAACACTCATCAGAACGGCAGAGGAGAGCATAACCCTGACGGATCGGCTCCTGACCATCCAGGGCTCAGATTCTCACCCGGTCATTACAGGGCGCCCGCTGCAATGATCAGAACGATGCTGCAGGTGGGCAAAAGGTTCCCGCTCTTGCAATAGTAGTGATGTGTCTGTGCATTGCCATGTTGTACTTAAAGGGGTTGTCTCACTACATTGATTCACCTCAGTCCTGTTTTCTTGGTTTCACTTTGAATTCAGGGGCGTGTTTACTGGCTTCTACTAGTAGAAGCCAGGTCTGTAGCTATAGCAACCAGTGCTGGCAGCCTATCAGGAGAGATCACAGGTCTGTAGCTATAGCAACCAGTGCTGGCAGCCTATCAGGAGAGATCAAACAGGTCTGTAGCTATAGCGACCTGAGGAGCTGATGCAGCCCATACAAGAGGAGATATCTAGGAATAGGTAGGAAACTGTTAGGCCGTGTTCACATGACTTATTCCCGACGGATTTGTGCGCCGTATTGAGCGCACAAATCCGCTGTGAATAAGGGGCGGGATGGGGGCGGGGCCGGAGCGCGGCGGGGGGGGCGCCGCGCCCCGGCCCCATAGACAATGCATTGTTTACGGCGCGTCCGCGCCGTAAATAATGTGCATGTCACTTTCTCCCCCCGCGGCGGATTCGCCGAGCGGGGAGGAGCGACAGATTCCACTGTTCTCAATGAGAGCAGTGGATTACCGTAATTGCTGCCGCGGATTGGCGCCGTACTGAAGCGCAAATCCGGCGCGCAGTACGGCGCCAATACGCGCAGAATAAGCCGTGTGAACGAGGCTTAATGGACACATATTGCAGAGTGACTTAGTTTTTCAAGATCTTTAACATAAAAAGCAGCGATCCCTGTAGTGAGACGACCTCTTTAAAGCTGTGCTCACACGTAGACTTTGATGGGATACTGATAGGAGACGCCGTCAAAGTGTGAGAGGTGCAGGTCTCTTCTCTGGGAATCACATCTATTTCGGTAACGGGCCCAGAAAGCCTCAGCTGAGAATGGAGAGCCGATCAAGCTTGTGCACAGAATGACCGGCTCCACATTCTCAGCTGAGACTTTCAGGGGCTGGTTCCGGAGATAGGTGCGAACCCCAAAGAAGAGACCCGCACCTATCACACTTTGATGGGATACACCATCAGAGCCTGATAGGTGCGGGTCTCTCCTCTGGGACCCAGACTTATTTCGGGACCCGAAAGCCTCAGCTGAGAATGGAGAGCCGATCAAGCTTAGAGACTCGTGACCGGCTCCACATTCTCAGCTGAGACTTTCAGGGGCTGGTTGCGGAGATAGGTGCGAACCCCAAAGAAGAGACCCGCACCTATCACACTTTGATGGTGCATCTTATTAATATGCAATCAAATTGCGTGATGGGAACAATCCCCGTTACGGCCACAGCTGCGTCGATACCAAACTGCAGCCACCAACGCCTGGACAAGTTTGAAGTGACATCACTGTTTCTCTGGCAAACTTGCCCCATGGTTGTGGTTGTGCGCGGCTGCCGCACCGTGGACCCCGCCCTTCTAAGTGGCCATTACCAATAACTAGTCATACAACGTGTTTAATCTGTTTTACCAAAAGAACAGATTTATTGCTATGGTCAGATTACAGCTCGGTTATTGTACAACATCCGGCAGCTTTCTACCAGACTGTGTGTTTCATACTGTGTCTAAATGATACTGCACTGCCCACCTGACGACTAGTGAAGGTGCACGTAGACTCTTCCCGAGGACCCGCCGGATCTCAAATACGTTCCATAGCAAAATGTTGAATCTCAGCACCAAAAATAGAGAAAAAATGCCAACTATTTAAAAAAAAAGCTTAATATTTTATTCCCAAAAAAGTTACATTGTCCTATTCTCTGCATAAAGTCCAGCAGACATGTTTTGGGAATACCACCCTTATTCGTCAGCGCCGAAACGCATCTGCTGGACTTTCAGGGGCTGGTTCCAGAGATAGGTGCAGATCCCAAAGAAGAGACCTGCACCTATCACACCGATACTGATAGGATACGCCGTCAGAGCCAGATAGGTGCAGGTCTCATCTCTGGGACCCACACCTATTTTGGGAACAAGCCCCGAAAGCCTCAGCTGAGAACGGAGAGCCGATCAAGTTTGTGCACAGAATGACCGGCTCCACATCTCAGCTCACGCTTTCAGGCGCTGTTTCCGGCGATAGGTGCGATTCCCAAAGAAGTGACCCGCACCTATTACAATTTGATGGGATCCTGATAGGATACATCATCAGAGCAAGATCGGTGTCGCCCTCACCTCATATTTTATTCCAAAAATTTTAAAATTGTCCTATTCTCTGCACAGACTGCCCATATTCATTAGCCCCGAAACGCGTCTGCTGGACTTTGTGCAGAGAATATGACAATTTAAATTTTTTGGGGAGTAAAATATGAATTTTTTTTTTAATTTTTTTTTTTTTTTTTACATTTTTGCTCTATTTTTGATGCTGAGATTCAACATTTTGCTATGAAACGCGTTTCATACTGAGCTACTTCCAATATTTTTATTCTGCCCGGGGTGGAAACACTTCTCATTTCTATCCAGAGGCTGTCTAGAGCTGCTCATGTCCACGTGACCACTGATCCGGGGCTTGCTATAGCTCCTCTACGCTGTAACAAGCCCTGTACCTGGTGCTAAACTGAACAACACCGTATGTTAGGAAGATGCAAGACCTTCCTTCATGCACTTCTAAAGATTTACAGACACAAAACTGCAACCAAACCCTTGACTCGATCATCCGGCGCACACCTCCTGATCACACTGCACCCCACACACTGCGCCTCTCCAGGCTACACCCTGCATCTGAACATAAAGGAAAAAGTGCGAGTCGCTGGTGCTGGAGGAAATGGATTAGACACATGATGTGAATGACGCATTGTCCTCCACCATTAGATACATCACTCCAGTGCTGCGCTATCTTACAGCTCGCGGCTGTGCAAAACTGATGTTACAGGTGGAGAATCTGAAGCTGGCAGCGGATCCATCCCACATGTCACGAGACAGGAGCACAGACTGCAGGGCCCGGGTGTACGCTGCAGGCAGAAAAAATACAGCAATATGGTTAAAATAGATAATTATGGTTATAAAAGATGTCATATCTATGCAGCCATTCACACCCTGCACCCCTTAAAGGGGTATTCTCACCACAATGATTAACTTTTAACATGGAGGGAAAGGTAAAAGACTGTTACAAACTACATTGCTGTTCTGATCTTGCTTTTATCTACTGCTGATGTGCACAAGTTTCTCTAGGTTACCGACCACCCCTCCGTGCTCTCTATTATCTCTCATTGCTCCAAGCTGCTGTCAGTCAATCCATGCAGTCTTAACTCTAGCACAGAAGCTTTGTTTACCTAAGTTTTAACCCTTAGAGCTCTGTAGTCTTGAGCACTACAGGGAGATTCGTGCTAAGAGACAACCTCAGAATGGGCTATTGCTTCATGGTAAAACCCCTTTAAAGGGGTTCTCCACCTTGGGGTGTTCCCATTTCATACATTAATGGTATATTGGTAAAATTTGACATCACAGTATGATACGTGCGGGTCCTACATCTGCGCCCGCATCAACTATAGCCCAACACAGCGCTCCCCTGAACTGGGAACTCCCATAGAACAGAATGGAGAACACAGCACTCCCATGTACTAGGAACTCCCATAGAACAGAATGGAGAACACAGCGCTCCCCTGTACTGGGAACTCCCATAGAACAGAATGGAGAACACAGCGCTCCCCTGTACTGGGAACTCCCATAGAACAGAATGGGGGACACAGCGCTCCCTTGTACTGGGAACTACCATAGAACAGAATGGAGAGAACACAGCGCTCCCCTGTACTGGGAACTCCCATAGAACAGAATGGAGAACACAGTGCTCCCCTGTACTGGGAACTCCCATAGAACAGAATGGAGAACACAGCGCTCCCCTGTACTGGGAAATCCCATACAGGAGAATGGAGAACACAGCACTCCCCTGTCCTGGGAACTCCCATAGAACAGAATGGAGTACACAGCGCTCCCTTGTACTGGGAACTCCCATAGAACAGAATGGGGAACACAGCGCTCCCCTGTACTGGGAACTCCCAGAGAACAGAATGGGGGACACAGCGCGCCCCTGTACTGGGAACTCCCATAGAGGAGAATGGAGAACACAGCGCTCCCCTGTACTGGGAACCCCCATAGAACAGAATGGGGGACACAGCGCTCCCTTGTACTGGGAACTCCCATAGAACAGAATGGGGAACACAGCGCTCCCCTGTACTGGGAACTCCCATAGAACAGAAAGAAGAACAAAGCGCTCCCCTGTTGGGAACTCCCATAGAACAGAATGGAGAACACAGCGCTCCCCTGTACTGGGAACTTCCATAGAGGAGAATGGAGAACACAGCGCTCCCCTGTACTGGGAACTCCCATAGAGGAGAATGGAGAACACAGCACTCCCCTGTACTGGGAACTCCCATAGAGGAGAATGGAGAACACAGCGCTCCCCTGTACTGGGAACTCCCATAGAGGAGAATGGAGAACACAGCGCTCCCCTGTACCGGGAACTCCCATAGAGGAGAATGGAGAACACAGCGCTCCCCTGTACCGGGAACTCCCATAGAGGAGAATGGAGAACACAGCGCTCCCCTGTACTGGGAACTCCCATAGAGGAGAATGGAGAACACAGCGCTCCCCTGTACCGGGAACTCCCATAGAACAGACTGGAGAACACAGGGCTCCCCTGTACCGGGAACTCCCATAGAACAGACTTGAGAACACAGCGCTGCCCTGTACCGGGAACTCCCATAGAACAGAATGGAGAACACAGCGCTGCCCTGTACCGGGAACTCCCATAGAACAGAATGGAGAACACAGTGCTCCCCTGTACTGGGAACTCCCATAGAACAGAATGGAGAACACAGCGCTCCCCTGTACTGGGAACTCCCATAGAAAAGAATGGAGAACACAGCGCTTCCCTGTACTGGGAACTCCCATAGAACAGAATGAAGAACACAGCGCTGCCCTGTACTGGGAACTCCGATAGAACAGAAAGGAGAACACAGGGCTGCCCTGTACTGGGAACTCCCATAGAACAGAATGGAGAACACAGCGCTCCCCTGTACCGGGAACTCCCATAGAGGAGAATGGAGAACACAGCGCTCCCCTGTACCGGGAACAACCATAGAGCAGAATGGAGAACACAGCGCTCCCCTGTACCGGGAACAACCATAGAGCAGAATGGAGAACACAGCGCTCCCCTGTACTGGAAACTCCCATAGAACAGAATGGAGAACACAGCGCTCCCCTGTACCGGGAACAACCATATTGCAGACTGGAGAACACAGCGCTCCCCTGTACGGGGAACTCCCATAGAATAGAATGGAGAACACAGCGCTCTCCTGTACTGGGAACAACCATAGAGCAGAATGGAGAACACAGCGCTCCCCTGTACTGGGAACTCCCATAGAGGAGAATGGAGAACACAGCGCTCCCCTGTACTGGGAACTCCTATAGAGGAGAATGGAGAACACAGCGCTCCCCTGTACTGGGAACTCCCATAGAGGAGAATGGAGAACACAGCGCTCCCCTGTACTGGGAACTCCTATAGAGGAGAATGGAGAACACAGCGCTCCCCTGTACTGGGAACTCCCATAGAACAGAATGGAGAACACAGCGCCCCCCTGTACTGGGAACTCCCATAGAACACAATGGAGAACACAGCGCCCCCCTGTACTGGGAACTCCCATAGAACATAGTGGAGAACACAGCGCTTCCCTGTACTGGGAACTCCGATAGAGGAGAATGGAGAACACAGCGCTCCCCTGTAATGGGAAATCCCATCGAGGAGAATGGAGAGTCGTGTACAAGCCTGACCGGCTCTGTTCTGAGGTGACACTTTCGGGGGCCCGTTCTAGAGGTCGGACCTGCACCCATATCTGAGCGATGGACAATTATACAAATACAAAAGCAACTAATTAATCCAGAAAAACGTTTGAACTAAACAGATGGACGTCAGTTTGGAAACGCAAAACGAACAAGGCGGAGCGGACGGACCTCCTGCTGTAGACCCCTCTCCCCTCCGGTCACACATTGCATACACACCCCCCCCATGCCGCACCTTTGGGGTTCTGGTAGAATATATAGTTGTTTGCACAGGTGTCTGGGTGAGAGTCCCAGAAATCTGATCCACAGCAGCACAGAGGAGGCAGCTCGATGTGATGCAGCATCATCTTGTCCTTCATCTGGGCTCGTAACGCTTCTACGTACCTGGAAGGAGAAGCTGCATTAATTTAGAGCCTTATAGGATTAGTCATTGGTATTAATAGTGCACAGGGCTATATACACTCTATACAACGTGTGGTCAGCACTCAGGCTCTACTGTACAGCACATAATTGTGACTATTTTAGGACAGGGTCCTATTACACCATGTGAACTATGACATAAACCGGGCAGCAGGAGGAGCTGAGGACACGCTATCTGATCTTTGGACCCATGTTATAGAGCAGGAGGAGATGAGGACAAGCTATATGATCTGTGGCCCATGTTATAGAGCAGGAGGAGCTGAGGACATGCTATCTGATCTGTGGGCCCCATGTTATAGAGCAGAGGAACTGAGGACATGCTATCTGATCTGTAGGCCCCGTGTTATAGAGCAGGAGGAGCTGAGGACATGCTATCTGATCTGTGGCCCCATGTTATAGAGCAGGAGGAGCTGAGGACATGCTATCTGATCTGTGGCCCCATGTTATAGAGCAGGAGGAGCTGAGGACACGTTATCTGATCTGTGGCCCCATGTTATAGAGAAGAGGGAGCTGAGGACATGCTATCTGATCTGTGGCCCCATGTTCTAGAGCAGGAGGAGCTGAGGACATGCTATCTGATCTGTGGCCCCATGTTATAGAGCAGGAGGAGCTAAGGACATGCTAACTGATATGTGGCCCCATGTTATAGAGCAGGAGGAGCTGAGGACACGTTTTCTGATCTGTGGCCCCCTGTTATAGAGCAGGAGGAGCTGAGGACATGCTATCTGATCTGTGGCCCATGTTCTAGAGCAGGAGGAGCTGAGGACATGCTATCTGATCTGTGGCCCCATGATATAGAGCAGGAGGAGCTGAGGACATGCTATCTGATATGTGGCCCCATGTTATAGAGCAGGAGGAGCTGAGGACATGCTATCTGATCTGTGGCCCCATGTTATAGAGCAGGAGGAGCTGAGGACATGCTATCTGATCTGTGGCCCCATGTTATAGAGCAGGAGGAGCGGAGGACATGCTATCTGATCTGCCCCATGTTATAGAGCAGGAGGAGCTGAGGAACATGCTTATCTGAACTGTGGCCCCATGTTATAGAGCAGGATGAGCTTAGGACATGCTATCTGATCTGTGGCCCCATGTTATAGAGCAGGAGGAGCTGAGGACAAGTTATCTTATCTGTGGCCCCATGCTATAGAGCAGGAGGAGCTGAGGACATGCTATCCCGATCTGTGGCCCCATGTTATGGAAACAGGAGGAGCTGAGGAAAATGCTATCTGATCTGCAGGGCCCATGTTATAGAGCAGGAGTAGCTGAGGGCATGCTAAACTGATCTTGTGGCCCATGTTATAGAGCAGGAGTAGCTGAGGACATGCCTATCTGATCTGTGGGCCCATTTATAGACAGGAGTACTGAGGACATGCTATCGGGTCTGCGGCCCATTTATGGAGCAGGAGGAGCTGAGGACATGCTATCTGATCTGCAGGGCCCATGTTATAGAGCAGGAGGAGCTGAGGACATGCTATCTGATCTGTTGGCCCCATGTTATAGAGCAGGAGGAGCTGAGGACATGCTATCTGTGGCCCCATGTTATAGAGCAGGAGGAGCGGAGGACACGCTATTTGATCTGCGGGCCCCATGTTATAGAGCAGGAGGTGCTGAGGACACGCTATCTGATCTGTGGCCCCATGTTATAGAGCAGGAGGTGCTATAGACCCCCAATCACTGCATGCACCTCACTAATACATGTAAGAGCAGTACAGGACATGTAGTACCGCACTGTCCTGTAGAGAGGAGCTATAGACTGCCAATCACTGCATGCACCAACTGAATAGCATGAAAGAGCAGTACAGGACATGTAGTACCGCACTGTACTGTAGAGAGGTGCTATAGACACCAATCACTGCATGCACCTCACTAATACATGTAAGAGCAGTACAGGACATGTAGTACCGCACTGTCCTGTAGAGAGGCGCTATAGACACCAATCACTGCATGCACCTCACTAATACATGTAAGAGCAGTACAGGGCATGTAGTACCGCACAGTCAAGGGTAATCAGTAGGTTATCCTTCAGGATCTCTTCTAATATAACTATTACAGAGGGAAACCTCGTTATCTGTGACAATTGCTAATTACTATTACACATCAGATAATTGTGATGATTATTTCCTTGTGGGATTTAAAAACCAACAACAAAAATTGCAAAATCCTGAACACCCAAAACAGAAGCTGAAGAGGAAGCAATAACTGGACGGGAAAGCGTGCCGGGCGTTCACCATAAACACCTCAGCCCTGACGGGCGCCCGCGGGCGACGCTCATCGCCTTATATTGGGGGCCTGAGCCCTGACGGGCGCCCGCGGGCGACGCTCATCGCCTTATATTGGGGGCCTGAGCCCTGACGGGCGCCCGCGGGCGACGCTCATCGCCTTATATTGGGGGCCTGAGCCCTGACGGGCGCCCGCGGGCGACGCTCATCGCCTTATATTGGGGGCCAGAGCCCTGACGGGCGCCCAAGGGCATCGCTCATCGCCTTATTTTAGGGGCCTCAGCCCTGACAGGCGAACGCGGGCATTGCTCATCGCCTTTTATTGGGTGCCTCAGCCCTGACGGGCGCCTATGGGCATCGCTCATCACCTTATATCAGGGCCTGGATTTACCGCTGGGACAGTTTGGCTTTCTGCACCTTCTCCCTCTGCTCTTCTTCGGTGCTCGCTTCGCTCTGGTTCTATACAGGAGGAGCTATACACCCCCAATCACTGCATGCACCTCACTAATACATGTAAGAGCAGTACAGGACATGTAGTACCGCACTGTACTGTAGAGAGGCGCTATAGACACCAATCACTGCATGCACCTCACTAATACATGTAAGAGCAGTACAGGACATGAAGTACCGCACTGTACTGTAGAGAGGCGTTATAGACCACCAATCACTGCATGCACCTCACTAATACATGTAAGAGCAGTACAGGGCATGTAGTACCACACTGTACTGTAGAGAGGCGCTATAGACCTCCAATCACTGCATGCACCTCACTAATACATGTAAGAGCAGTACAGGACATGTAGTACCGCACTGTACTGTAGAGAGGTGCTATAGATCACCAATCACTGCTGACCTCACAATCAGTAAGCATACGGACAGTAATACCGCACTGTACTGTAGAGAGGCGCTATAGACACCAATCACTGCATGCACCTCACTAATACATGTAAGAGCAGTACAGGGCATGTAGTACCGCACAGTGTTGTTGGGATTTAAAGACCAACAACAAAAATTGCAAAATCCTGAACACCCAAAACAGAAGCTGAAGAGGAAGCAATAACTGGACGGGAAAGCGTGCCGGGCGTTCACCATAAACACCTCAGCCTTAATTGGGAGCCTCAGCCCTGACGGGCGCCCACGGGCATCGCTCATCACCTCATATCAGGGGCCTCAGTCCTGACGGGCGCCTGCGGGCATCGCTCTATGTTAGGGGCCTCAGCCCTGACAGGCGAACGCGGGCATCGCTCATCGCCTTATATTGGGGTCCTCAGCCCTGACGGGCGCCTGCGGGCATCACTCGTCGTCCTATATTAGGGGCCTCAGGCCTGACGGGCGCCGGCGGGCATCACTCGTCGTCCGATATTAGGGGCCTCAGCCCTGACAGGTGAACGCGGGCATCGCTCAACGCCTTATATTGGTGGCCTCAGCCCTGAAGGGCGCCTGCGGGCATCACTCGTCGGCCTATATTAGGGGCCTCAGCCCTGAAGGGCGCCTGCGGGCATCACTCGTCGTCCTATATTAGGGGCCTCAGCCCTGACGGGCGCCCGCGGGCATCGATCATCGCCTTATATTGGGGGCCTCAGCCCTGACGGGCGCCCCCGTGGGCATCGCTCATCGCCCTATATCAGGAGCCTGGATTTACCGCTGGGACAGTTTGGCTTTCTGCGCCGTCTCCCTCTGCTCTTCTTCGGTGCTCGCTTCGCTCTGGTTCTCCTCCAGCTCACATGACCGTCTCAGGATACCGGGGTGAGCAGAGGAGCGCAGGCGCTGTTCCTCCATTAAGCGTTCAGCTTCCCGTTCCCGCTTTATTCTGGAGGGCAGGAGAGGTTACATTGAAATCTCAATACGTCTACATATATTACAATAGATATGAATCAACCAATACTAGATTAGTCTGTGCAGCGTCCACAGGGGCCCGCGGTGCGGCAGCTGCCTGCGGACGAAACTGCGGCCTCCCCGTCTGTCCAGCAAACTAATACGGCCATTGGCTGATGCAGTTCTGTCCGCATGCGGCTGCTACACAACGTGGCCCAAAAGAGTCAGGACAACAGCTAAATGGACTTCCCACTTCCCTCCCCCACTCCTAATTAAAGGGGCACTTCCATCAGAACGGAATATTTTTGTTAAAACCAATATTCCTAGAAAACCCTTTTTTTCTTTTTAGAATTTTATTTTCTAAGTTCAGCAGTCCCATGCAATTAAAAATTACATAGAAAAGATTGTCCTTTTCTAGCTGTGAGATCAAACTCCTGCATGGCTGGGCAATCTCATCTCCCTTTACTGCAGCTGCCGCTTACCTCTAGGTGGTCTTGTTACAAATAGCAGGTAATGACATCCTGACTGTTCTATTGTTCTATCCACAGAGATAGGTAAGATTCAACTGGGCAACAAAGCAATGAGGGGAAATACATGAAAGTACAGAATCAGCAGAGC
Source organism: Phyllomedusa bahiana (assembly GCA_025379985.1). Lineage (NCBI taxonomy): Eukaryota > Metazoa > Chordata > Amphibia > Anura > Hylidae > Phyllomedusa > Phyllomedusa bahiana. The sequence continues at coordinate 105,286 of JAODAL010004350.1, read as the reverse complement.
TGACTACTCTCACTTTTTTTTCCCGCTGCTGCTAAGCTTTTTTAAAAGTCCCCCTTTAAAAAATAGTAGGAAAAGACATAATGATTTTTCCCAATCCAAAAGAATAACGGGACCAAAAGGAAATGAGGGGCTGTACTTTGAAAGGACAAAATCAGCAAAAAACCCAAAATCCTCTCACTTTCCCTGCAGCTTATCTCTATGTTGTCTTGTTAAAAATTTAATTTGGGTTTAATGTAAACATAAAATTTCTATTGTTTTTTTTCCAAAAGAGATAGGAAAAAAAAAAATGGGGGGCCCAAAAAATTAAAAGGACAAAAAATCAGAGAGCTGACTCCACTAATTTTAAAGGGCCCGCTACTGCTTACCCTCTATATATCTCCTTACAAATAGAAAAGGTAAGGGGCCTTTTTGAACGCCCCAAATTTTTTTTAGGGACAGGGATAGATAAGATTAGCCCGGGACTGACAGGGCTTTTAAACACACAAAATTTCACCCAGGTTAACTAACCTCACTTGATTGCAGCTTCAGCTTATCTCTAGCTAGTCTCATTACAAATAGTGGTAAGGGCCCTAATGAATGCTCTTTTTTCCCTATGGAAAGGGATGGGAAAATTTTACTGCCCAGCGCCATGTAAAAAAGAAAGTACTGCACATCACAGAGTCAGCGGGTTAAACTAACCTCACTTTATTGCAGCTTCAGCTTATCTCTATCTAGCCCTTATTACAAAAAAAAAAGGAAAAAATTTTTAATGACACTGATTGTTCTCTTCAAAGGGGTAGATAAGATTAGACCACGAACAATACATAACACAAAATGGGTTAATCTTTCTCTGCACTGGGGAGGGGATTTCTTCACACTTCTGAGATGCTGCTGATACTAATTACACTTCTCAGGCCATAGCGGACCTGAAAGAAGGACCATGGAGCAATTATCTGCTGTGTTATCAGAGCTCACAGAGGGGAAGTAGGAAAGAATAAAAAAAACTTTAAAAAAATTCTATATAAAAAAAACCAAAAAAGACACCTCCAAATAATAGTCACATATTGCTTGCCAATATGTAAAAAGTAAAATTTTGATAGTAGTTTTCCCCTTTTGGTTAATTTAAACCCCACATTACACAGCAGGGGGGGAGGGGGTGGGGACCTTTGGGACAGGGGGGGGGGGGAAACCCCCAAAAAAAACCCTTTCTTTGGGGATTTTTCCCCTCATGTTTTTTCTGTCTGGCGTTTCCTTCCCGCTCCCGCTTTAATTTTCCATGAAAAGTCTTCTGTACATGAGGTACTGGTTTTGCCTCTAAAAAACAAGCAAAAAACAAGACAAAAATGAGAACATAGGAAAAAAAAAAACACCAAAGACAAAAAAATTACTATTTGGCCCTGCGCAAGGACGGTATAGCACGGGGGCAGGTTCACCCCCTAGGAAAGGACGGTAAGCAGGGGGAAGTGACTCTCCTAGGAAGGACGGTATGCACGGGACAGGTGCGCTCTCCTTGGTAAGGCGTATAGCACGGGGACAGTGCCTCTCCAGGAAGGACGGTATAGCACGGGGACGGGTCGCTCTCCTGGGGTAAGGGGAGGTAAAATATGGGGCACGGGGACGGTTCCCGCTCCCCCCTAGGTAAGACGGAAGCACGGGGACAGGTGCGCTCTCCTAGGTAAGGACGGTATAGCACGGGGACAGGTGCGCTCTCCTAGGTAAGGACGGTATAGCACGGGGACAGGTGCGCTCTCCTAGGTAAGGGACCGGATAGAAACGGGGAAAAAAACAGGGGTCGCTCTCCTAGGGTAAGGACGGTATCCCCCCCCCCCCACGGGGACATTTTGCGTCTCCTAGGTAAGCTATAGAACGGGACAGGGGGCCTCTCCTAGAAGGACGGTAAAACCCCCGGGACAGGGCCCCTTTTTCCAAAAAGGACGGATACACGGGGGCCTGCCCCCTCCTAGGAAGGACAAAAAACACGGGAAAAGGGGCGTCCCTAGTAAAGGAAAGGTATAGCATGGGGACAGGTGCGCTCCCCAAAAGGGAGGGGTAAAAGTTAGAGGACGGGTGCGCTCTCCAATGAAAAGGACAGTAAAAGTATTAGGACAGGTCGCTCCCCTTTGTAAGGACAGTATAGTATGGGGAACAGGGCGCTCTCGATGAAGGACAGTAAGTATAGGCCGGTGCGCTCTCCATTTAAGGCCCAGTATAGTATGAGGACAGGGCCCTCCTATGAAAGGGACGTAAGACAGGGACAGGTGCGCTCTCCTATGAAAGGGAACAGTATAGCACAGGACAGGTGCGCTCTCCTGGTAAAAAAAAAAAAAAACGGTATAAAAAAAAAAAGAAAAAAAAAAAAGGGACTGTGCGCTCCCCCTAGTTAAAACTTTATAGCACGGGGACAGGGCCCCCCCCCCTCCCCCCTACGAAGGACAGTATAGTATGAGGACAGGTGCCTCTCCTAATGTAAAGGCGGTATACACGGGGACAAAGTGCGCCTCTCCAGTTAAGGAGGGAAGCACAGGACATTTCGCCCCAGGTAAGGCTGTATAGCACGGGACATTTCGTCTCCTATTAAACGTAGGGCCGGGGACAGGTCCCCCGTAAGGACGGTATGGCACGGGGACAGGTGCGCTCTCCTAGTTAAGGACGGTATAGCACAGGGACAGGTGCGCTCTCCTAGGAAAGGACGGTATAGCACGGGGACAGGTGCGCTCTCCTAGTTAAGGACGGTATAGCACGGGGACAGGTGCGCTCTCCTAGGTAAGGACGGATAGCAGGGGGGACAGTGCGTTCCTGGGAAAGGGACGGTATGTATAGGACGGGTCTCTCCTAGTAAGGACAGTTAGTAGAGGACAGGTTTACAAAGGACAGTATATTTATGAGACAGTCTCCTACAAGGACAGATATATGAGGACAGGGCGCTCTCCTACTAAGGACAAATATTATGGGGAAACAGTGGCCCCCTCTCCTACAAGGGACAGTATAGTATGGGACGGGTCTCCTACGTAAGGACAGTATAGTATGAACTTTCCTCCTACAAGGACAGTAAGTATGAGGACAGGTCTCCTACGTAAGGACAGTATAGTATGAGGACAGATGCGCTCTCCTAGGTAAGGACAGTATAGTGCAGGGACAGGTGCGCTCTCCTAGGTAAGGACGGTATAGCACAGGGACAGGTGCGCTCTCCTAGGTAAGGACGGTATAGTAGGAGGACAGGTCCTCCTAGTAAGGACATTAGGGAGGACGGGTCTCCTACTAAGGACAGAATAATGAGGACAGGTCCCTACGTAAGGACAGATGTATGAGGACGGTGCGCTCCCTACGAAGGACGTAAGTATGAGACAGGTGCGCTCCCTCGAAGACAGTATATATGAGACAGGTCTCCTACAAAGGGACAGTATGTATGAGGAAGGGTTCCTACAAGGACAATAGTAAAGGGACGGGCTCCTAGTAAGGACAATAGTATGAGGACGGGTCTCCTACTAAGGACAGTAAAAAGGGGACGTCCCACTAAGGACAGTATAGTATAACAGATGGCTCTCCTAGTAAGGAAGTATAGGCAGGGACGGGTGCGCTCTCCTGGGGTAAGACAGTTAGTGCAGGCAAGGGGGCGCTCCCTAGGTAAGACGGTAATAGCACGGGACGGGTGCGCTCTCCTTTTAAAGGGACGGTATAGCAGGGGGGACAGGTGCCTCTCCTATTAAGGAGGGTAAGCAGGGGGACATGGCCTCCCTATTTAAGGACGGTATACCCGGGGAAGGTGCCTCTCCTAGGTAAGGACGTAACACGGACAGGTGCGCTCTCCAGGAAAGGGAAACAAATACCAGGGGACAGGTGCGCTCTCCTAGGTAAGGACGGTATAGCACGGGGACAGGTGCGCTCTCCTAGGTAAGGACGGTATAGCACGGGGACAGGTGCGCTCTCCTAGGTAAGGGGTATATATGGGACAGGTCTCTCCTATGAAAGGATATTAGTAGGAGGACAGGTCCCCTTTTTTAAGGGACAGTAAGTAAGGACAGGCCCCGCTCTCCTATGAAAGGGACAGAAAGTATGAGGACGGGTGCGCTCTCCTACGAAAGGGACAGTATAGTATGAGGACAGGGCGCCTCTCCACTAAGGACAGAAATAGATGAAGGAAAGGTCTCCTACATAAGGACAAATAAGGAAGGGAAGTGCCTACCTACGAAAGGGACAGTATATATAGACAGGCCCTAAAAAGGGACAGTATAGTATGAGGACAGGTGCGCTCTCCTTTAAAAAGGACAGTATAGTATGGGGAAGGTCCCCCCTATGAAACAGTATAGTAGAGGACAGGTCTGCCCCTATGTAAGGACAGTATTAATGGGGACGGGGCCCGTTCCTCCTAGTAAGGACATAAGTATGAACGGTCCCCCATGTAAGGACAGTATAGTATAGACGGGTCCGTTTTTCCTACGTATGCAGTATAGTATGGGGACAGTGCCTCTCCTAGTAAGGCAGTATAGTATGGGGACAGGTGCGCTCCTTATTAAGGACATAAGAATAGGACGGGCCCGCTCTCCTACGTACGGACATAAGTAGAGGACAGGTGCGCTCTCCTTTTTAAAGGGACAGTATAGTATGGGGCAGGTGCACTCTCCTGTGTAAGGACAGTATGTATGAGGCAGTGACTCTCCTACAAAGGAACAAAAAAAATAGTATGAGGACGGGTCGCTCCCTACTAGGGACAGTATGTATGGGGACGGGGCCCTCTCCTACTACGGACAGTAAAGAAAGGGGACAGGTGTGCTCTCCTACGTACACAAATAGTAGGGGAAAAGTGCACTCCCCTTTAAGGACAGTAAGTATGAGGACAGGTGCGCTCTCCTAGTAAGGACAGTATAGTATAGGCAGGTCCCTAGGTAAAGACAGGATAGTATGAGACAGGTGCGCTCTCCATGTAAAACGGGATTTTTTAGACATTTCGCTCTCCTATGTAAGGACGGGGTATGTATAGGCGGGTGTCTCCTAGTAAACAGAAATTTATGAGGACATTTGGTCTCCTATGTAAGGACATAAAAGTATGAGGACAGGTGCCCTATGAAACAGTATAGTATGAGGACAGTGTCCCCAATGTAAGGACAGTATAGAAAAGGGGGGGTGTCCCTATGTAAGGACATATAGTAATAAGGAAAAGGTGTCTCCTATGAAAGGGGCAGTATAGTAAAAGGAAGGTGCTCCTATGTAAGACATATATAGAGGACAGGGGTCCCCTAAAGGACAGTATAGTAGAGGACAGGTGCGCCCCTCCATTAAGGAAAAAAATAAGGGACATTTCCCTTTTGTAAGGACAGATATATGAGGACGGGTCCCTTTGAAAGGACAGTATAGTATGGGGAAAAGGTCCGCTCTCCTTTGAAAGGACAGTATAGTAAAGGAAGGTGTCCTCCTTGTAAGGAAGTTAGTATAAGGACGGTGTCTCCTATGAAGGACAGTATGATGAAACAGGTGTCTCCTATTAAAGGCCCGTATAGTATAAGGACAGTGTTTCCCTTTTAAGGGAATAAGTATGAGGACGGGTGTCCCCCAAGTAAGGACAGTATAGTATAAGGACAGGAAGCCCATATAACCCATCAGAAAGTTCCAGAAGTTGGTGGCGGTCGTCTATAAACATTTAGTGACAGAAAAGCAGGTTGCGCGATAAGTGGAGCACATTTGACCCATTAAATGGTAGATCCTCGCCCTGTTTCCTGCACACATTCGGCGTCACCCGTGTATTGTGTGTAACCGGGGCCTGGACCTGAGCTGTAGATGGGACGTCCTGGATTGGGAAATCGTTACCAGTCGCTGACACAGGCGGCCGCTGCTCCCGTCCCGGGGGCCACAGAGGTTATCTGTGCGAGCAGCACAGTCAGGGTAATTATATCGCACTCAGTCTGGAAGGTGACGCGGCCGCACAGTAATCACTAATTATAGGGGACACCATTGTATTTACTGTGTAAAGGTTAGAAATACTCCAGCGGAGCCCAGTCACATGACACAGCGTTACCGAGCACAACAGCGTATAGGAATATACTGCTACCTGCCCGACCAAGGCTTCCTATACCCCAGAGCGGCGCCCAGCCCCCCCGGTCACATGACACAGCGTTACCGAGCACAACAGCGTATAGGAATATACTGCTACCTGCCCGACCAAGGCTTCCTATACCCCAGAGCGGCACCCCGCCCCCCCAGTCACATGACACAGCGTATAGGAATATACTGCTACCTGCCCGACATAGGCTTCCTATACCCCAGAGCGGCGCCCAGCCCCCCCGGTCACATGACACAGCGTATAGGAATATACTGCTACCTGCCGGACATAGGCTTCCTCTACCCCCAGACGGCGCCCAGCCCCCCCTGTCACATGACACAGCGTATCGGAATATACTTCTACCTGTCCGACGAAGGCTTCCTATACCCCAGAGCAGCACCCGGTCACATGACACAGCGTATAGGAATATACAGCTACCTGCCCAACCAAGGCTTCCTATACCCCACAGCAGCGCCCAGCCCCCCAGGTCACTGACACAGCGTATAGGAATATACAGCTACCTGCCCGACATAGGCTTCCTTATACCCACGAGCGGCACCCGGTCACAATGACACAGCGTATAGGAATATACTGCTACCTGCCCGGACATTTGGCTTCCTATAACCCCAAAAGCAGCGCCCCCCCCCGGTCACATGACACAGCGTATAGGAATATACTGCTACCTGCTCGACCAAGGCTTCCTATACCCCAGAGCAGCGCCCAGCCCCCCCGGTCACATGACACAGCGTATAGGAATATACTGCTACCTGCCCAACATAGGCTTCCTATACCCCAGAGCGCGCCCAGCCCCCCCGGATCACATGACAAAAGCGTATAGGAATATACTGCTACCTGCCGGACATAGGCTTCCTATACCCCAGAGTGGCGCCCGGTCACCCCGGTCACATGACACAGCGTATAGGAATATACTGCTACCTGCCCGACCAAGGCTTCCTATACCCCAGAGCGGCGCCCGGTCACATGACACAGCGTATAGGAATATACAGCTACCTGCCCGACCAAGGCTTCCTATACCCCAGAGCAGCGCCCAGTCACCCCGGTCACATGACACAGCGTATAGGAATATACTGCTACCTGCCCGACATAGGCTTCCTATACCCCCAGAGCGGCGCCCAGCCCCCCGGTCACATGACACAGCGTATAGGAATATACTGCTACCTGCCCGACATAGGCTTCCTATACCCCCAGAGCGGCGCCCAGCCCCCCCGGTCACATGACACAGCGTATAGGAATATACTGCTACCTGCCGAGCCAAGCTTCCTATACCCCCAGAGCGGCACCCGATTCACCCCGGTCACATGACACAGCGTATAGGAATATACAGCTACCTGCCGGACATAGGCTTCCTATACCCCCCAGAGCAGCGCCCGGTCACCTCGGTCACATGACACAGCGTATAGGAATATACTGCTACCTGCCGGACATAGGCTTCCTATACCCCAGACCAGCGCCCCGCCCACCCCGGTCACATGACACAGCGTATAGGAATATACAGCTACCTGCCCGACATAGGCTTCCTATACCCCAGAGCGGCGGCGGCAGAAAGCACCGCACATGGTCTCACTAAACTTCACCGTGTTGGGAAGGAATATATTTCCTGAAATAAGGACAATTGGCTTCTACCTCATGGGGGTGGGGCTTCTTCTGGATCAACACTGCAGGACAATAGGCTGAACTGGATGGACAACTGTCTTTCTTCAGCCTTACATGGACTATGGGCCTTATTTATCAAAACCGACTAGCAGTAAGACTGTCTGTGTTGCCCATAGCAACCAAAACTCAGCAACCAGAGCCCATAGCAACCAGAGCCCATAAGCCAAACCACAACCCCGAGCACCAATAAACCCACCAATCAGAAGCGCCCCTAGCCACCAATCAGAGCCCCCAAAAATTTGCCACCAATCAGAGCCCCAAAAGCCCACCAATCAGAGCCCATAGCCACCAATCAGAGCCGCCCAAAAAGCCAACCAATCAGAGCCCATAGCCACCAATCAGAGCCCATAGCCACCAATCAGAGCCCATAGCCACCAATCAGAGTTCAGCTTTCATTTTTTTCCAGAGCACTATATGAAATAAAAGCTGAACTCTGAATGTTGCTATGACTAATAAGCAGTTGCTACGGGTAACAAAGACAGTCTTACTGCTAGTCGGTTTTCATACATAAGGTCTTATGTAACTATGTGAGGATTAGCTTTCAACATAAGGGACAGTTAAATGAAGACTGTTTCTAACTACATTGGTCAATAGATTTTATTTTAGTCATCAGACAAGAGACACTTTATGTGCTCTGAATGCACACAGGTTTCTATGGTTGCCTGACCATAACTCTGCTATCTGATTAGAGCAGGGAGTGAGTCACCCCATGGACGGACTGAGCTCCGGAGGAAACAAATTCTCTAACAAAATTATAGATAAGCCATTGTTTTCAGTCCTCACAGCACATGTACTTTGTGTTTACTGAAGAGATACCATCTCCTGCACTTGTCAGTGTAACAGCTCAGCTACTTACAGAGATGCTAAATATGCCAATCACTGCTATAGAACCACCCACTGCCTGGGGAGACTGAGCGAGTATAAAACTGCTTTAACGGCACAGTATAAATCGCACCAACATCTGTGTAATAGGCTGGGTTCACACTGCACTGGTGGCCCCATTGTGGGGAAAAAGGTATCCAGACGGATCCATATGGGACAACGTAGTCACTTTTGGATTATATTTGCCCTCTTTTCTGAACATAAGCACTTTCTGTGCCAGAAAAATTAGCGCGGCCCTCCACTTGACATTTCATGTGACCCCTCCTGACCGGTCTGTGTTAATAAATCCGTTTATTCCCATGAAATAACAATCCTGGAGCCTCTTCTCTTATATCTCTATGTTGTGCTGTTCCTCTGTTATTCTTCCTGGTAATGTATTACCAAATCTGTCAGCTGGGTGTTACCAATTGGGGGTGTGTCCATGTACACGGACTGTCAGCACTGATTGCACAATGTCAGACTGTGCAGGGACACGCCCCCAACTGGTAACACCCAGCTGACAGATTCAGTGACATTTCCTGGAGTAATAACAGAGGAACAGCACAACACAGAGTCTTAGGAGAAGAGGCTGCATGATTGTTATTTCATAGGGAACACAAGGATTTGCCCCTCTGACGTCCCCTCTGTGAGCTCGGATAGCACAGCAGCGCGAGGATCACTTTTTCTTACAGGCTGGTTATAGCTGAAGAGGTGTAAGTGTTATCAGCAGGCCCTGAAAAGATTACCCCATCATCCTTTCATGTATCAGTCTAGTCATTGCCCTGTCAGTCTAGTCTAACCTTATCTATCCCTGTCCAGAGAACTATAGAGTGATCATTAGGACATTACCACCTATCTGTAATCAGGCTACATCAGGATAAGCAACAGCTGCAGTAAAGGGATACTAGTTAGCTCTGCTGTTTTTTTCCTTTCATGCATTGCACATCATTGTCCTGTCAGTCTAGTCTCTTCTTATCTAGCCCTGTCCAGAGAACAATAGAGCGATTATTATGACGTTACCTACTATTTGTAATCAGTTTACAAGAGATAAGCAACAGCTGCCGTAAAGTGAGACTAGGTTGCTCTGCTGCTTGAGAAATGCACAGTGTATTGCCCTGAAACTTGCTTTCTTACTCCTTAGGAATAAGGAGTTCCTGTTTTAATCCATCTGGTGCTAGCCTTCGCATTTTCCTATTCCTGGCTATCTTGTTGGTTGGGTTCAAGGCTTACACAACCATGGACTGGCTGATGCACAGAACTTGGATATTTTCCAGTTGTGGAGAATTGGTGCTGCTCTCTTTTTTCTGTTGGTTTTTCTTGGCTCTGCTGTTTCTATCCTTTAATGTATGTACTGCTTGTCATTGCCTTTCAGTCTAGTCTTATCTTACATATCCTTGTCCAGAGAACTATAGAGTGATCACGCTGTCGTTACCTACTATTTGTAAGGAGACTACACAGAGATAAGCAGCAGCAAAGTGAGATTAGTCTGCTCTGCTGTTTCTATCCTTTACTGTATGTTGTCATTGCCCTTCTAGTCTAGTCTTTTTTTTTTTTTATATAACTGTATTTTTATTAAGGTAATATAACAAGTCATCCAGCGTCTAAAAACAAATTTTTCACAGTACACTAAGACAGTCGTGAAATGTAAAAATGAGGACAACAGGATTAATATAAAACATCTTGTACACATGTAAAAGTCCCAACCATCATTTCTTCACCTCCACCACTAGTTCTGGAGATCAACTCAGGAAGAACGAAGTTTATCCATCAACCCCCTAACTGGCAGGAACCTTATAGTTTAACCACTGGTGATTAATAACATAACCTTAGGTACCAATATAAGTAAAACTAACCCCGGGGAGTGATGGGCTTTCGATTGAATTCTACAGGGTACATGAGGGACTTCTTGCCCCTCAGTTATTGGAAGTATACCAGACGGCTATGCAAGATTTGGCACTTCCGTCCTCGATGTATGAGGCCATTATTGTAGTCCTCCCCAAACCTGGTAAGGACCCTACACTCTGCGAGTCCTATCGCCCTATTTCCTTGCTCCAGACTGACGTCAAGATCTTGGCCAAACTACTTGCCAGGAGGCTCAATAAGGTCATTTTATCGGTCGTGCATGAGGACCAAACGGGGTTTACGCCTGGGAAGTCGACGGCGTTAAATTTAAGATGGTTGTTTACGAATTTACAAGCCACCCATGACGAGGTCGGCTCTAGAGTTGTAGTCTCTTAAGACGCAGCTAAAGCCTTTGACTCGATCGAATGGTCCTATCTTTTCCTCACTTTGGAAGCATTTGGTTTTGGCCCCTCCTTTATAAATTGGATTCGGTTGCTTTATATGGACCCAGTCTCCAGAGTTGCGGTAAACGGGTGGGTTTCAGAGCCTTTTACTTTACATCGTGGGACGAGGCAGGGATGCCCTATTTCCCCCCTGCTATTCGCCCCAACGGTGGAGCCCTTGGCAGTTAAAGTTAGATCTGATGCTTGCATTAGAGGTCTATCGGCTTCTTCTATCTGTGAGAAAATTAGCCTATATGCTGATGGCACTCTATTGTACCTTGCGGACCCACAAGACTCTGAGTTCTACCTTGGGGATCATTAGGGAATTTGGGTCATTCTCAGGTATATTGATCAACTGGGAGAAATCTAAAATTTTGCCAATTGATTGTTCCGTCCCTACGGTAGATGCGGTCGCCTCCCCGTTGGTCTGGGCCTCTTCCATTACCTATCTGGGAATACAAATATCTAGATCTGTCCAGGAGTTTGAAGCTCTAAATATTTCCCCCCTCTGTGCGTTTTTGCAAAACAAAATTAGTAACTGGAATAAACTCCACTTCCCTACAGCGGCACGTATTAGCCTAGTTAAAATGACGCTCCTACCTAAAATACTCTGTTATCTGGCAAGCAACGGTGTATCTCCCCATTAGTGTAATTCATCGCCCCAGGAGGCCAATACTTTCATTTATATGGCAGGGCCGCAGACACAGAGTAGCAGCAAACTGTCTAACTGCCCCCTGGGATGAAGGTGGGAGCCGCTCTTCCAGATGTTAATTTATATTATTTGGCAGGTCAGATGTCGCACCTGGCTAGGTGGGGGAATGAGGAGCAGATTAGGGTTCAAGCCTTGATTGTTTCCCCATTTAATAGAGGGTATTTACATCCCCTGCAGCTCCTTTTCTGTGGCACTGCTGTTGCAGGGGGCAGGTTGCGTGATTTCCCTATCCTGAGACAGGCCCTTTTGGTTTGCCAGAAGGTACGCTCATTGTACTACTCTGAGGGTATTGATTTATTTTCGCCAATATGGCACTGCAAACTAACTTCGGGTACCTTCCTGCACCTAATATGGGCTTGCCCAAAGGTGTTGGGCTTTTGGTCCCAGGTCATCCAGTTCCTAAATGATAGGATGGGGTGCCGATCCCTCTTACCCCCACGGCCTGTTTGTTCGGACCCGAGCCGGATAGCTTGGGTTCGGTCAACATTCACCTTCGCAACTGAAGTTCTCTATTATGCAAGGAAGGCTATTGCGCGAACATGGCTGGCTGCGAGTGGATGGGACCGATTAATGGCATGCTGCCGCATCAGAAATGGTTGCTTAAATGTAGGAATAAAGAGGGCAAATTTGATAAGATATGGAGAAGGTGGTTGAGCTCCCCTGGCACGGTGGGTTCGTTAAGGGCTTTGGATTACGAGGGTCCCCCCCGAGTCCCTGAGATGTAGTCGTCCCGGGCGTTGTCTTTTATGTTTACTCTTTTAGGGTAACCTGCGCAAGGCCTGTGGAACATACTTACCTGTTAGATCATCTGGCCTTTCTATTGGGTACATATAGCTCGCCTGAACAACTGAAATAACAAAAGTGTTCTGTTCATGCTCTTTATGCTTTTGGTATTTGTTCCCTGCTTGTTGCAGGGTAGGTTAGTTTCATTCTGAGTGAACTTTTGGGTACTTTACCATATATCTTTATGGGTTTTCTGTTGGAAGTCATGTAACTGCTCATATGTATTGCTATGTTATCATTTGGCGATAAGTGTTATGGTAATGGCAGTTAGCCACATTGTGTAACGGATATGCTTATGTACCCTTTCTTGATCCTTCAAATAAAATTTTATTTGTTAATCAAAAAAAATCTGGTTTCTCTCTTCACTATTACAACCAGAAAATGGACAAGATTTTAAATGTTATTTTTAATTACACAGGAGTGCCCAAAAATAAAAAATACCGCCAAAAGCTCTATAAAAAAAAAAAAAAAAAATTTGTTTTCCTGGAATATTGGTTTTAGCAAAAAGACTCCTTGCCGATAGCAGTATCCCTCCAATAGGAGTTTAGAGAGAGCCTCAGCAGGTTCGCTTTCTTGCCAGATGAGCTTACAAGCCTCTAGCAGCCAAGGATACAAGAATCCGTGGTTCTCTACTACTACACCTGCTTTCACCTTTAGAGACCTCTGTGCTGGACGGATGATCTTCTGGCTGCCGGCACCGGATAACATCAGGAAGTCAGGGGTGTTATTGTGGTGAAGATATAACACTGCCCGGATCATCAGCCACCTCTCTTATCTTTATGGCTCTTATCTCTGCAAGAGCTCAGGGTGACTAACATGTGGGGCACAGATTAAACTAATCACGGAAGGGTCAGATTGGGCAAAATATTTTCGCTCCCCTGGAAACATTGGCCAAGGCTTTACCTGGCAGTGAGGAGAGCGGCGCCTATAGGACGACGCTTGTGAAATGCTGAAAGCAAATACAAAATCAAGGTATTTGGCTCAAAAGAGCATTTTATTGTCTAACCAACCTCCCTCGCAGGAGATTATTACGACTTGGCTGCAGAACGGTGACTACTATGGGGCAATGGCACCCGGTATGGTAAGGTTACACTGTGACCACTATGGGGCAATGGCACCCTGTATAGCGGCAGGTAAGGTTAGACTGTAACAACCATCAGACAATGGCACCCCGTTTAGCGGCAGGTGATTAGCACGATGCAGCACAGTGGCTCTGAAGTTATTAGGTTCAGCACGGTGGCTCAGTGGTTAGCAGGGCGCAGCATGGCGGCTCAGTGGTTAGCAATGCGCAGCACGGCGGCTCAGTGGTTAGCAGTGCGCAGCACGGCGGCTCAGTGGTTAGCAGTGCGCAGCACGACGGCTCAGTGGTTAGCAGTGCGCAGCACGGTGGCTCAGTGGTTAGCATTGTTGCCTTGAAAGGCTGGGGTCCTGGGTTCAAATCCCACCATAGACAATTGGCTAGAAGTTTGTATGTGCTCCCTGTGTTCTCCTGGGTTTCTCCCAGACTGCAATAATATCCTAGGAATTAATAGGATAGGAATTAAGAGACTGTGAGCCCCAATGGGGACATCAATGTGACTGATGACAAACTCTGTACTATGCTATGGAATATAACGGCGCTATGTAAAGGAATAAAATAACACTAATACTCCAAAAAGAGACCGCTTGTGCTTTAGACTCCTACGGCTCCGCCATGGTATATGTTGGGATTTACCCTAAAAGGTTGTCGTGACAAGAGTAATTTCTGTGACTTTTTTGCAGCAATTTGTTGAATTTCTATAAAAATAATGGCAACAAACACCATAAGCCGGATGCTAGTGCCATCTATCTGTCAGTCACATCATGCCAATGCAGAGAGACAGGACACGACTATACGCCGGATCAGTAACCAATGTGCCGCAATTTGACGGGATGTGAACACCTCTCAGCTACTTCCTTCATCTTTGCTGTATTCGGTTCCTTATAACTTGTTCTCAGACACAGCGTTAATTACAATGTGCGAGGCCATGAACCTCCGATGAGTGTGGGACCCGGCAATGGGCCAAGGTTCAGCTACTGGTGTAAAATAATGAACGACGCGCAAACTATTGCAAAAATAACCAATTATTTGCTCATTAATTCCTTCACCCACCTGTTTTCTTTCCCCTTCTTCATCAACGCCCGGGCGAAGTACAAGCGCTGCACGGTAATCTGTATTATAGGCTGGCACCGGCCCAGCTGGGTAAGACTCCTTCACTGAGCGACCACACACCTGAAAGAGAGAATCACGGCAGCTCCGAGAACGGGAGAGGTCCCAGACTTGACTGTAACATCTGGATACCCCAGCAAGCATATGGGGGCGCCGCCATAGACACAGCTCTTGTGGGGTTTCGGCTGCTCCAGCACGTTATCATTGCAGTGAACAGGGTTTTGCATCCTCCCCCGTGCACAGCACAGTTTTCAGGGATGGCTGGACTTTCATAATGGATTTGGTCTCGGTTTTGCTTTTATTCATTACAAGTGCAATCGTGGCAGAAATGCAGCTTTAGAACATTTATGTGGCGTGTTGCTGATCAGCTTTCCTTCTTAAAATCTAGCACATGATCGCTGCAGCCGATCATTGGCCTCAGTGGTCATGTCCCATACTACAAGCATTGCCGGTCAGTGCTGAGCCACAATGTCAGGACCATGGCCATGCATACTAGTGATTGGCCTCAGTGGTCGTGTCCCATACTATAGACATTGCCATTCAGTGCTGAGCCACAATGACAGGACCATAGCTACGGAGACTAGCGAGTGGCCTCAGTGGTCGTATGCAGGCAGCTTGAAACCAAGAAACTGCTGGAGCATCCACTCTGCCAGAAGTGATGTGTGTGTATATATATATATATATATATATTTATATATATATATATATTATATAATATATAATATATATATATATATATATATATATATATATATATATATATATTATATTAATAAATGATACGTTTAGACACTATACAGACTTTATTACAGTTGTATGTGCAGACAGGCAGTTCGTACAGTGGCAGAGCATGTACTCCTCTGTAAATCAGCCGGATCTGCCCAGACTGTGGACTCACGTGTTTTCCAGATGGCGCAGCGTTTTCTTTCCCCATCCTCCATCCCTGCGATTTATGATCAAGCAGCTCCACAGGGAGGTCATGATGTCCCTGCAGAGGTATCTGGTCGCCCTCGGTATCCATGCGGTGCGGCGCTGGCGATCTCCGGGACAACGGATTCTGAGGAAACAAGCAACAGATTATTTCTGATATTAATAGCTCAAAGTATTCAACCACCAGCTTCACTGCCAGCGACACCACTGAGCGGCATAAAGAGCTGCGGGTACAGTCTCCACCGGCGTCAGGGAACAGCAGTCTATGGGGAGCTCACATTTAGCTTTCTCCTGGCGCGTCAGTATGAACACTGTAAGGTATCATCAGTGCGGACGAAGCAGGACCTGCACTAGTAAAACATCTCAACCCACATCTGTGGATCTCAGTGTCCAGTATCTGTAAGATGTGGGGGATCCAAGTTTCAGGTATCGGTAAAATGTGGGGGATCCAGTGTGACCCAAGTGTCCGGTATCTGTAAGTTGTGGGGGATCCAGGAGTCATTGTAGTTTCCTGTGGATATCAGGGTTTGGTATCTGCAAGATGTGGGGGATCCAGGAAACTACAATGACACCTGGATCCCCCCACATCTTACAGATACCGGACACTTGGATCACACCGGATCCCCCACATCTTACAGATACTGGACACTGGGATCACACTGGATCCCTCACATCTTACATATACCGGACACTGGGATCACACTGGATCCCCCACATCTTACAGATACTGGACACTTGCATCCCCTACATCTTACAGATACTGGACACTTGCATCCCCTACATCTTACAGATACTGGACACTTGCATCCCCTACATCTTACAGATACTGGACACTTGCATCCCCTACATCTTACAGATACTGGACGGGTGCATCCCGTACATCTTACAGATACTGGACACTTGCATCCCCTACATCTTACAGATACTGGACACTTGCATCCCCTACATCTTACAGATACTGGACACTTGCATCCCCTACATCTTACAGATACTGGACACTTGCATCCCCTACATCTTACAGATACTGGACACTTGCATCCCCTACATCTTACAGATACTGGACACTTGCATCCCCTACATCTTACAGATACTGGACACTTGCATCCCCTACATCTTACAGATACTGGACACTTGCATCCCCTACATCTTACAGATACTGGACACTTGCATCCCCTACATCTTACAGATACTGGACACTTGCATCCCCTTCATCTTAAAGATACTGGACACTTGCATCCCCTACATCTTACAGATACTGGACACTTGCATCCCCTACATCTTACAGATACTGGACACTTGCATCCCCTACATCTTACAGATACCAGACACTTGCATCACACTGGATCCCCCACATCTTACAGATACTGGACACTGGGATCCACAGGAAACTACAATGACTCCTGGCTCACCCGCTGCAATGAAGCCGATTTTTTTTTTATTGCAGGCTGCAGAGCCCACTTTCGTTTTGCAATGTACAATTATAAGAATAAAGATTTACAATGCGGATGTCGAGGCATCGTCCTGATCTGTACAAGTAGCATCGCCCTTTGGAATGGCATAAAGTGAACGGCCATAAAGGTGCGGACTCACATCTCTGGTGGGAGAAACCTTCCAGACGCCCCCGGGCAGGGTCAACTCCTCAGCCTCCACCGTCTTCAGTGCCGCCAGCCGGCCCCGCACCTGCCGCATGGTGTTCTTCAGCTGTTGTAAAGCAGAGAGGGGGTTAATAGAGTGTGGGGCACACGCGCCATCACCTGAGCCATGGACACGGCATTCACCGATTTATAGAAAACTCTGATTATTACAGATTATATAATGACCCAGCTTTGAGCTCAATATCCGAGTCTCCTCTGACCGCTTAGTTACTAGTTTATAAGGCAGCAAGTGACCAGTGATTCTATTTTAATCATGGCAAAAGCCAGCTCGCCCCTCTGACGAGGGTCTGCATGGAGAAAAGCACTCTGGCTAGTGTCATACGTAGCAATGACATTTCCATAAGGACTCCAGCACGCCTCTACCTTTGTTAAAACACGTTTATTGTATCCAGAATTGAATCAAAAGAAATCATGGTCGAGACCGCGGCAAATGCTAACGTGTTTCAAACTCGTCAATTCTTCACACCACGAGGAAGAACTGACAAGTACGAAGCGCGTCCCGCTACGAGGAAGAACTGATAAGTTCAAAGCGCGGCAGCGTTTCCTGCCATCTCGACCATAGTCTGTTTTTTTAAATTCTGGATATAATAAACGTGTTTTTACAAGAGAGGAGGAGTGCTGGACTCCATATGGAAAGAGCAAGATCCAAGCAAACAGGTAGTAAAGCTGAAGGTGACGAGTTCACATTTCGTTGTGCACCAAGTTGAAGGTCTCCGCCGGTATACAGTAAGAATGGGTGCTGAGTGGGACGTGGTCTACCACACATTGTATCCCGCACAAAAGGCGTATACTGCCAGGAAATAGAGCAGACCCTAAAGAGAGGAAACATTAGTGTAGGAACCCACCTGTATTGAGGTTGCCTTGCCGATTGGCAGCGGGCTTAAGCAGCTTTGGTCAAAAATGTGAACTAAGAACCTCAAAAAATTTTCATGTATCCTAAATAGCAGAAATGCTTTTTTCAAAAATTCCTATGTGCCTTTTGGTAGTTTTTTTAGTTGATACTGTGCTGCTGATATTGGAACGCGTAGGAAATAGACGTAGTTCACACAGGGCTCGGTTTGTTCCACTGATGTGTATAGGCCGTCGCTGTATCCTTTATCACAGTATCCTGACTGATCCCTCCAACGCAGTGTGACCCCAGGCCTAGATAATGGCTTGCCAAGTGCACATTCTGAATAGGGAGAGGGGGATAAGCTGCTATAGGACTCCTCTCAGCAGCAGTTTATCTCCCTTGAGAACCAAAGGATGAGGGATGTGAAAAAGAAGAGAAGACTCGTACTTAACTCCTGGACGCTCCCGTCCATCCCCAGCGTCTGATCCCTTCATTATTGCTGAAGCAATGACCAAAATCTTTCACATGACGGGTGCAGCCAATCAAAGGCCACAACATCACGTGACCTCTCTGACCTGCGATTTGCTGCAGCTGTCAAGTGAACAATGTCCGTTCACTGCGTCTGCGGGGATGAACGGACCGGACGCCGGGACTGAACGATCCGGAGGTAAGTACGAGTCAGGACCGTGGAGTCGGAGTTGTGGAGTCGGAGGCTATTTTGCAGGAGTCGGAGTCGTCATAAAATTGACCGACTCTGACTCCCAAAATATATAATTAGTTGGTCCAGTTAGTTCAATGCAAAGAGCAAGAGGCATTGGGTCCGGCCGGTGCTGCTGCTCCCATATCTTCAGCCTCATCGCATGAGGAGTGTAATTGATGACATGGAGCAGGCAAAGCGCTGCCCCAGGGGAAAAGATTCTGCTCCCAGGGCAAACAGATTTCATTCACCTGCTTTCAAAGAAGTAGAAGAGTTCAACCATTCATCAAAACTGACTGTGGCTGAGGGGATTCCTTTATACTCTGACATTGTTAGAGATGTTGCCCCTGTGGTTACCGCTATGACCCCAAGTTAGTGTAGAGAGGCCGTTCTGTAGCCTGGAAATAACAGGATCAGATGTGAGGTCATGTATGCAGGATCTGATGGGGGCGATACTATTCCTCAGAACAAATTCACAGACTCCACAAATGTTCCTGCAGTGTTTTGCATATTTACATTTTTTGTGTTCTAAAGTCATATCCAATAAATATATTTTACACCGACAAGCAAAATGGTAACAATGTTTTAAACCTGTGACTTTCAGGCTCCATCTCTCACCATCCACTACAGCTTTCTACATGAGGCGACCATAATTTTATACACCGTCATCTTACCCATCGTATACATAAATTTGACGTGCAAGTATTTAGCATCTGCTTAGTTCTGCAGATTCTTTCCTGTAACTGCATTGTTACTGTTTTGCTCCTAAAAATCAAAATGTTAATTTTTAGTATTTTGTTAGTATTTGAGAAATCCAACTTTGGTTTTCAACACTGCCTAAATCCTTCTGGGCTCTGGATCAGATTCAAGCACATTTTCACCAAAATCTGATCCCAGGTCTCTTCTCCACATGCCCAATTTTGGTGCAGACTAGACTTGGATACAAATACAGCTTTTTCTTCAACTCTACCCACAAGTGTTCAAAAGATCAGAACATTGTTACCCTTTTGCTTGTCAGTGTCTGTTCTACCTAAATAGCTTGATTATTGTATCAGAAGGTGATAAACAGCCGGATGTTACCATTTTACTACAGTAAAGTTATCACTTAAACATGCGCCGTGTATGAGGGAGTCGGAGGTTTGGGAAATTGAGGAGTCGGGGCTTTGACTTGCTGACTCCACTGCCCTAGTATGAGTCTTCTCTTCTATTTTATATCCTGCCCCAACAGACCAGCAAGCATTTGTAACTCCTGGAACACCCCTTTAAGAAGAGCTGGTATCTCCCTCCTCTGCATGTGTAGACCCATCAAAAACCCACACATCAGTTTGTGATCCCCCGTCTGGTTCCCCCCTAGGTTCACAACCATTGTGCACCCTGACCCTGTAACCGACACCAGATCAGATGGCACAGTTGGCAGCCTAACAGGGTCACAGCGCTGAGCACAAACATGGCTGTTGTGTGTACACCCACCGAGGAGCCGATCGCCCAGGTCGAGTTTACAGAACAAACAAGTTCTATTAATAAGAGTATACACAACAGAGGAGAGAGAATGGCGCTCTGCCGCCTCGCTCCCGCCACCCTCATCTCCCAAACTTGCCGCTAAAAGGAAAGCAACGCGCTTCAGATTTTTCCACTGATTGCAGGGCTGGTTTTTCCCCCTTGTCCTTCATTCTCGCTGCTCGGAGGTAAAAGGTTGTGTCCGGATTCCAATAATAAATAATCGCCGCATAAATGGAACGTTCCAGGACTTTTAAACCACATTTGCACTTAAATTTCTTTAAAAAGAACCTGTCACATCGGTTATGCCCCCCTGGCTGAGGACAGAACAAGCCAGTGTCAGACCTGCTGTTTCCAGCGCTGTGTCCCCTATTTTGTAAGATGCTGGAGTTTTCAAAACTCAGTATTTAGTGCTCAAACCTGCAGTTTTCAGCCAGAAAAGAGTCAAAGAGTCATTTAAAACCCCGCCCACCTGAGGCTGGCCCCGCCCACCTCAACTGAAACCTAGAAACATGAATAACTGTCAGCTAGCCCTGCCCACTGTCAGTTATTCACATTTCTACCTATTCAAAGTAATAGGTTTATTAGTTTAGGTGGGCGGGGCCAGCCTCAGGTGGGCAGGGTTTTAAATGACTGCCTCTTTTCTGGCTGAAAACTGCAGATTTGAGCACTAAATACCCAAAAACTGCAGCATCTTCCAGAATAAGGGACACAGCGCTGGAAACAGCAGGTCTGACACTAGCTTGTACTGCCCTCAGCAAAGGGGACATAATCTATGTGACAGGTTCTCTTTAAGCTTTCTACTTGCAGTCAATGAATTGGAAACCTTCTACAAGCGTTTTCATCCAGAGGCTAAAATTACATCCTGAACTTGAGCTGCTAACCCCAAACCAAACACTTCTCCTGATCAGCTGGAGCACTCCCTATCTGATGAGCCTCGTCCCCCTCTACTGTACCTCAGAGATAACTTGAAGAACATAGTCAACAGCTCGACTCTATCACCGGTCCCTCAGATCCGCTGCATTGGGATAACCTTGGACTCCGCTCTATCCTTCAAGCCGCACATCCAAGCCCTCACCTCCACCTGACGCCTCCACCTGAAAAATAGCTTTTAAATCCCCTGATTCCTTAACTATTTCATGCCCTTGTCATTTCCCGCCTGGACTACTGCACATCCTTGTCTGCGGCCTCCCTTCTAGCACCCTCGCTCCCCTCCAAACCATCCTCATCTCTGCTGCCATCTTATCCATCTCGCGCCTCCTCTGCCTCTCCCTACACTGGCGACCTATTGCCCAGAGAATTCAGTTCAAGTTACAAACTACCTCTCCCTCCATACATCTCTGCCCCAATACTCACATCTCCGTCCTTCACCTTATGTCCCTTTCCTTCTCCCTTGTAGATTGTAAGCTCCCGCGGGCAGGGTCCTCTCTCCCTCTGTACCAGTTATTAGTCATTTATTGTTGCCATTGTACTTTCCTTGACGTAGGTCATGTATGTGACCTCCTCGAATGTACAGCACCCGGGGATTAATGGGGGTTTAAAATAAACAACAATAAAAAAGGCCTACGCCGAACCCCGATTCCTCCTTATTTATCTTGTATCCTTGCACTTCTGCTGATTTATGTATCTACGGAGATTGCCGCCACCGCCGCCCCACGTAACATTCAATCTGCAGAATAAAATTGGACGTCCCACCTGCACAAAGAAGCAGCTCTGGGGAGTTACCTCTTTATTTAGCCAAAAACTAAATAAATGTTTTTTTTTCTCTCAGCGCTGTCTGCACAGACGCTGATATTCCATTGATACCGTGTGATTTCACATCAGATTTCAGTCAAATTTGGACACAGATTCTAATGTGGATTTGCCGATGAATCAGTTCTTTTTTCAGCGCCGACGAATAACCAGCATGCTGAGCACTGCGGCGCGGATATTGTATTCAATGGGAGGCGGAGTGCAGCCAGGTGTGGACGCTGATTCAGCACAGAATCCATGTCAGAATCAGCGTCTGAATCAGAACGTGTGAATAGAGCCTTAGGCAATGTTCACACGGCTTATTCTGGGATGTATTTCAGCCTGTAATTCGCACCGTACTGCGCTAAATTCGGCCGAGATACGTCCCAGTCATTACGGTAATCCACAGTTCTCATAGAGAACTTTTGGTTCGTCTCTTCTCCCTGCTTGCACAATATGGGCGAGCAGGGGAGAGGAGTGACATGTCAATTATTCATGGCGGTATACGCGCCGCTAGTAATGAATGTCTATGGGTCGGCGAGCTGCTGCCCACCCCGCCTCGCCCCCATACACACGGCGTAATTGCGGGGCGAAATACGTGGCCGCAAACAAGCCGCGTGAACATAGCCTAAAGCTATGTTCACACGGCATAATTGCGGGCACGTATGTTCACACGGCTTATTCTGGGACGTATCTCGGCCTGTATTTCGCACCGTACTGCACTAAATACGGGGCGAGATACGTCCCAGTCATTACGGTAATCCACAGTTCTCAGAGAACTATGGATTATGTCTCCTCTCCCCGCTCGCCGTATTGTGTGAATACGCGCCGCTAGTAATGAATGTCTATGGGCCGGCAAGCTGCCGGCCGCCCCCATACACACGGCGCAATTGCGGCGCATACAGTATGGCTGCAATTACGTTGAGTGATTTGGGAGTCGCACTGATCAGCGTGTACTCCCGTGGCGCGGGGAATCCGGCAACCCCGCCAGCCCCATTAACATTCATTACTCGCGGTGCGTATTCGCCTCAAGTAATTGATATGTCACTTATCTCCCCGCTCATACAATACGATCGTATTGTATGAGCGGGGAGAGGAGGCGAAAGTTGCCCGTGTGAACATACCCTTACAAAATAACATAACGCGCAAACTATTTACTTTTAACAGAAAGGTGGAAGAAACGAATGGTTATAATTATCAAATATCAATGACGTCCCCGCCCTCCAGCGACAGCTCACCAGACCTCACTAGACATACTAGCGGCGCTCAGTGGTATAGGAGTCGGCACCCGGTGTTCACCAGGCGGGATGTGGCGGTGATACGATGCTCTGCACACACGTACATGGTAATATCACAGGAGCTACATACTCACTGCCCACACACGGGGCAGCTTCACAGCAGGCACTTACGGCTTTAGCGTGTTGGGAGAACGGTTTATTGCCGTTCTCGTCTCTTTCCTCCGGATCCTCCTCGGAGTCATCGCTAATCCTCTGTGTGGATACCCACTGCTTGCGAGGGCTGCAGATGGCGACCTGGGTATGGCGGTAGGTGCAGGTGTTTCTCTTCGGAGTGAAGTGCGAGGCGGCATCTGAGGACTGCTTGATGATAACTCCCTCTTTTGTGAACTTTAGGGGAAAAAAAAAAAACACAGAAGAAAAGGTTAAAAACTAAAAAAAATAAGATTGTGTAAAAATCAAAAAGAAGAATGGTGAGGCCGGTGGGATGAGCGCTTTGGTTTTGGAGTCTGCTGGGGTAAGAAGAAAGGCGGAATTTCTAATATGTTATATGTGTAGTAGTACCAGTGGGTCAGGACGAGGACACTGAACCCATCATGGAGATGTAGTAGTGGAGGGTGAGGCCGAGGACACTGAACCCATCATGGAGATGTAGTAGTAGTGGTCAGGACGATGTGCTGAAACCCATCTGGAGATTTTATAGTAGTGTGTTCAGGACGATGGCGCTTTAACCATTTTTGAGATGTAAATAGTGTGGGTCAGGACGAGGACACTGAACCCATCATGGAGATGTAGTTAGTAGTGGGTCAGGGACGTGGTGCTGAAACCATCATGGAGATGTAGTAGTAGTGGGTCAGGATGGGACATGAACCCCTCATGGAGTATAGTAGTAGTGGGTCAGGACGATGGGTCTGAACCCATCATGGAGATGTAGTAGTAGTGGGTCAGGCGATTGGGGGTGAACCCATTTATGGAGAGTTTGTAGTAGTGGGTCAGGCGCTGGTGCTGAACCCATCATGGAGATTTTAGTAGTAGAGGGTCGGCGAGGAACTGAAACCCATCTTGGAGTGTAGTTAGTAGTGGGGCAGGATGATGGTGCTGAAAACCCTTCATGGAGATGTAGTAGTAGGGGTCAGGACGCTGGTGCTGAACCCATCATGGGGGATGTAGTAGTAGTGGGTTTAGGCGAGGGAACTGAACCCATCATGGAGATGTAGTAGTAGTGGTAAGGCGTGGTGCTGAAACCCCTCATGGAGATGTAGTTGTAGTGGGTCAGGACGTGGTGCTGGAACCCCTCATGGTGATGTAGTATAGTGGGGTCAGGACGGAGGACACTGAACCCATTCATGGAGATGTTGTAGTAGTAGGTCAGGACGATGGAGCTGAACCCCCTCATGGAGTGTAGTAGTAGTGGGTCAGGCTGGGACATGAAACCCATCATGGAGATGTAGTAGTAGGGGTCAGGAGCTGGTGCTGAAAACCATCATGGAGATGTAGTAGTAGTGGGGTCAGGACGCTGGTGCTGAAGCCATCATGGAGATGTAGTAGTAGTGGGTCAGGACGAGGACACTGAACCCATCATGGAGATGTAGTAGTAGAGGGTGTGGACGCTGGTGCTGAACCCATCATGGAGATGTAGTAGTAGTGGGGTCAGGCGCTAGCATGAACCCATCATGGAGTGTAGTAGTAGGGGTCAGGACGATGATACTGAACCCATCATGGAGATTGTGTAGTAGTGGGTCAGGATGATGGCACTGAAACCATCATGGAGATGTAGTTAGTAGTGGTCAGGGCGAGGGACACTGAACCCATCATGGAGATGTAGTAGTAGTGGAGGGTCAGGACGAGGACACTGAACCCATCATGGAGATGTAGTAGTAGTGGGTCAGGATGATGGCACTGAACCTATCATTTGGAAAATGAGTAGTAGTGGGTCAGGATGATGGCACTGAACCCATCATGGAGATGTAGTAGTGGAGGGTCAGGACGAGGACACTGAACCCATCATGGAGATGTAGTAGTAGTGGGTCAGGATGATGGTGCTGAACCCATCATGGAGATGTTAGTAGTATGGGTCAGGATCGTGGACACTGAAACCCATCATGGGATGTAGTAGTTTGTGGGTCAGGTGATGGTGCTGAACCCATCATGGAGATGTAGTAGTAGTGGGTCAGGATCGTGGGAACAGGTAGGACGGTTACCTCGTGGTTAGGACTTCTGCAGCTGCTGCCTCTTGCACTGTGGGCATGCGATTAACCTTCGCTTCAAATCCCTTGGAGCGCATAAGTCTCTTTTCCTTCTCCCTCCGATACTGTTAGCTGCCTTTCGATCTGCTCGGGAGGTTCCCGTAAAACAGGAGAAATGGACGTTACGAGTAGCGCGGGGTTATCCTCCGGCCCTGACCCAACTGGTCATGTCCATGATTGCTCAGACGGGGCCGGGCCCTTCTCTACATCAGTGGGCGATCCCAAGGTCTCACACTGCGCGGGATTACATCCCATCTGTGCCTGTAACTGCTAAGGTTCGACATCCCCAGAGCAGCACTGAAGGCACCAGGACAAGGGGGGTTCCCTATATGTTTAATTAGGAAAAATTCGGTCTCCGCTGCTTCACATAATACATCCAACAACATGAGATAAATGAGGAACAGCTCCTGCCTCCCAGTGGCCGCATCCGATACCACAGCACGACAGGACGGAAGCACAATATACTGCATTAAAGGGGTTGTCTCACTACAGGGGTCGCTGCTTTTTATGTTAAAGATCTTGCAAAAACAAGTCACTTCGCAATATATATACACATGTGTCCTACCTACTCCTACATATCCCCTCTTCTATGGGCTGCACCAGCTATAGCTACAGACCTGTTCAATCGTTCCTGATAGGGTGCCATAGCTGATCGCTATAGCTACAGACCTGTTCAGTCTCTCCTGATAGTCTTTCCAGCACTGGTTGCTATAGCTACAGACCTGTTGGCTCTCTGCTGTTAGGCTGCCAGCACTGGTTGCTATAGCTACAGACCTGTTTGTTTTCTGCTGACAGGCTGCCAGCACTGGGTGCTATAGCTACAGACCTGTCTGATCTCTCCTGATAGGCTGCCAGCACTGGTTGCTATAGCTACAGACCTGTCTAATCTCTCCTGATAGGCTATCAGCATCGGTTGCTATAGCTACAGACCTGTCTGATCTCTCCTGATAGGCTGCCAGCACTGGTTGCTATAGCTACAGACCTGGCTTCTACTGCAGCCTAATAGAAGCCAGTAAACACGCCCCTGAATTCAAAGTGAAACCAAGAAAACAGAACTGAGGTGAATCAGTATAGTGAGACAACCCCTTTAAGGGTAGAAATATGACAAGAACCACATGCAGCACGTTGCGCTGGGCAGCTGCATGAACCTGGATATCAACGCTGGCAAAACCGCGGAGCTCTGAACGAGGTCATCCCATCATTACTGTCATTGGTGTTCATGGCTGCGCCGTCCTGCCGCTGTGGCCTCCTGGGTGCAGCGTGCGGAATGCGACTCTGAGCAGTAACAAATCCGACACCTGTTTCCCAAAACCCGGGCCAGGTTTAAATCTGTCGGGTTTTAAAAAAAGGCCAAAAGGGACGTCCAAGGGGGGGAATAGCCCCAACCGGTTCCCCAAAAACCAATCAAAAACCAAACGCAGCGGAGGAAAGGAGCCCCTACCTTTTAAATTTAAACGCGCCCACCCCAGGGCCCATACTTAGCAAAAATCGGAAAATACCGCGACCACAAGGGCCATTGCGCGGCAAAAACCCCAGAAAAAAGCAAAAAACCCCTAGCCCCACCCCCCATCCCCAAAACCCCTCTCCCCAACAAACCCCCCATCCCCAAAATACCCAAACCCCCATACCCCAAACCATACCCCCCAAAGCCCCTTACCCCAATCACCCTTCCCCAAACCCTCACCCATAGCCCCCCCCAAAACCCGCCCCCCCCCCAACCCATCCCCGCCGGCAAGATGGGGGGGCCCCCTCCCACCCCCAAAACCCCCAAAGGGGGCCTGGCAGACCCATACCACAACCCAAACCCCGGGCAACCTCCCCACCCCCATACCCAAACCCTAAAAACCAATCCAAAAACCCTTTTTTTCTTGTGTTTAAAAAATAAAGGGGGTTCTGGGTGGTTTTAGGTTGTTTTGGTCGCTTTTGGGAATAAAAATTTTTAAAAAAAACTCTCTTTTTTCCAATTTAAAATTAACCCATTTTTTCAAAGGTTAAGGAAAAGAAATTTGGGAAAAAACCGTTGCTTTAAAAAAAACTTTTCTTACGGGGTTAGTGTACAAGGAAAGAAAACATTTAAAATAATTTCCCCTTTAACTTCTTTTTGAGGGGTTTTGTTTTTTCTCCCTTTTTCCAAAAACCTTTTCTCTTAGTTCCGAATTTTTTATAAATGGGGGAAAGGGGTTTTTTTAAAAGGGGGCGGCGCCCCTTTTGGGGCGCCACCTCCCCCTACCCCATAGCGTTGAATGCTAAAAACCCCCCCCGCCGGCGGCCCCCACGGGGCCCCAACCCCAGCGGGGTTCACCACCAGGCTCGGCCTCCCCCCCGGCCCCCGGGGCCTACCCCAGGCGCCACAGCTGCCCTCCCCCCGGGTTTTCCTTCCGCCGCCCCGCCGGGTCACCACCAGTCTGCTCGGCTTGGGCCTGGCGGCCTCCGGCTCTTCCTTCCTCCTCACGGGCGGCGCCATCTTCCCTGAACCACAGAAAAGCAATTCAAACGGTCGCGTCTACGGTCTCCATGGCAACCACATCCGGCTTCCGGCGACGCTGTGATTGGCTGTTGTCTCGACCAATCACAGGAGCCCGCTCAGCAGAGCTGTTGGGGCGGAGACTGCATCGAGCGCTCTGATTGGTCCCCGGGATCCCCTTTCTGTACCTGGGTGCGGTTTGGGGCCTCAAACTACAACCCCCATCATCCAATGTATTATTACAGTGCACGGAAAACTCCCCTCACAGAGGGGTGGATATGTTCTTTTTAAAACCCGTGTGTCCCTTGTGAGTGTGATCTAATCCTCTCCTGGTATCCCTCTGTGACTGGTATCTAAACCCATCCCGTTTTTGATACCATCTGCTGGCTTGTATCTAATCCTACCTTGTTTACCGTTGCAGCCCTGTATTAATCCTATCCTGTGTGTACTGTCTGCTAGCTGTGTACTAAACCCTTTTGTGTGAACCATTGCTGAGCCCTGATTAATCCCTTTCCTGTGTGATACCGTTGCAGAGCTGTGTATCTAATCCTTTTTCCCGTGTGATACCACTGCTGAGCCCTTGTATCTAACCTATCCGTGTGATACCCTCTGCTGAGCCTGTACTAATCCTACTGTTGTACCATCTGCTGAGCGTGATCTAAATCCTAACCTATGTGATACCATTGCTGAGCTGGTATTAATCCTATCTGTGTGATACGTCTGCTGAGCGTGTACTAATCCCTTTTCCCGTGTGATACCATTGCTGAGCGTGTATCAATCTACCTGTGTGTACTGTCTCGAGCTTGTATCTAATCTATCCCGTGTGATAAGTCTGCTGACCATGTATTAATCCTATCCCCGGGGGGTGATACCATCTGCTGAGCGTGTATTAATCCTATCCTTTTGATACCCTTTTGCTGAGCTGTGTATTAATCCTATTGTGGATACTGTCTGCTGAGCTCTGTATCTATCCTATCCTTGTGTATGTTGCTGAGCTGTGCATTAACCCAAATTTTGGGGATACCGCTGTGGCTTGGGGTTTTAATCCATCCTGTTGATACTGTCTGCTGGCTGTGTATCTAATCCTATCCCGCGGGCCGCTGCGAGTGTTATCTAAACCCTCCTGTGTGATACCGTTGCTGAGCTGTGTATCTAATCTTATCCTGTGTGAAATGTCTGTGATGTGTACCTAGCCTATCCCGTGTGGTACCCTCGATGAGCGTGTACTAATCCTATCCTGATGATACCATCTGCTGGGTGTATCTAATCCTAACCGAGTGATACTGTTGCTGGCTGTGCATCTAACCTATTTTTTTGATCCGTCTGTGAGCTTTTTATCTAATCATCTTTTGTGATACCGCTGCTGAGGGTGTGTACTAATCCTTCTTTTGTGATACCGTCTGCTGAGTGGTATCTAATCCTATCTTTGTGATCCCTCTGCAGCTGGTATCTAACCTATCCCTTTTGATACCCTTTTGCTGAGTGTGTAACTAATCCTATTTTGTGTGATACCGTCGTGACTTGTATCTAATCCTTTTGTGTGATACCGTCTGCTGAGCTGTGTATTAATCCTACTTGTGTGGGTACCCTTGCTGAGGTGTATTAACCTATCCTGGTGAACCATCTTTAGTGTGTATCTAACCTATCCTAGTGATACCATCTGCTGAGTGTGTATCTAAACCATCCTGTGTGTACCGCTGCTGGTGGTTCTAATCCACCTGTGTGATACCGCTGCGGGGCGTGTATCTAATCCTTTTCCTTGTGATATCTCTGTGAGCTGTTTATCTCATCCTATCCTGTGTGATACCGTCTGCTGGCCACTGTATCTAAGCGCGGTGTTTCAGAACCCGCAGCACAGAGTGTTTCAGGAGGCAGCAGGTGTCAGAGTGCAGTGTGGGTGTGAGGAGCATTGGGACAGGGCACAGCGAGCCCTGGCAGGGGGCATTGTGCGCCACCCTCAGTTCCGCCATCCATCTCCCTGGACGGGGCCTCCTCGCGGTTCTCATACTTCTGTAGATTGTTTCCCAGACACAAATCATCTGGTGAATGGGTCGGCGCCGGGCGAGCTCTGAGCGGGTCACTCTGCAGGGGGCAGACAGGTGACTGTGTGGGGGGGTGTTGGGGTGTATCCTGGTGCCCCCTGTCTAACCCTCCTGGAACCTGCTCTCCCGGGGGCCCGGGTTTTCACCAGCTTTCCGGGTCCTGATCCTCTAATCCATCCATGTATCCAATGCTGCTTCCCTCAGTCCCTCGCTTGCTCTTGTTCACAGAGCAGGACATTGGGAAAGCTGGGTGCCAGCCCCAAAAATTTTGCAATCAGGGAAATTTGGGAAAAGCGGGGTGACCCCCCCAAAAAAAAGTAATGAGGCTTGGGAAAGCTGGGTGACCTGCCCTAAAATGTGCAATGCGGACATTGGAAAACTGGGTGACCCCGCCCTAAAAATTTGTGCAATGCAGGACATTGGAAAAGCTGGGTGACCACGCCCTAAATATGTGCAATGCAGGACATTGGAAAAGCTGGGTGACCACGCCCTAAATATGTGCAATGCAGGACATTGGGAAAGCTGGGTGACCATGCCCTAAATATGTGCAATGCAGGACATTGGAAAAGCTGGGTGACCACGCCCTAAATATGTGCAATGCAGGACATTGGAAAAGCTGGGTGACCACGCCCTAAATATGTGCAGTCCTTTTAGGAAAGATGGGTGAGCTCTTATTTACATCGACAATGTTGCTGGTTGTCACCCAGCTTTC
The DNA here is from genome assembly GCA_025379985.1 of Phyllomedusa bahiana. Lineage (NCBI taxonomy): Eukaryota > Metazoa > Chordata > Amphibia > Anura > Hylidae > Phyllomedusa > Phyllomedusa bahiana. The sequence goes on along the minus strand of JAODAL010004350.1, from coordinate 74,729 downwards.
CTGGAGTCCTGATCCTCCAATCCATTCAGTTATACAATGCCGCATCCCTCGCTCCCTCTCTTGTCTTGCTGAGTAGTTAGGCAAGTTTACAGTGCAGGACATTAGGAAAGCTGGGTGACACTCTAATTTCCAGCAGCATTGTTAGCTGTATCGATTGGCACCCAGCTTTCCTGCAGTGCTGGTCTGTGCTCCAACTCTTGCCCATTGTTAGGTAAAGGACATTGGGAAAGCTGAGTGATGCTCTTATGTCCATTGACAATGAGGGTTGTATTGGTTGTCACCCATCTTTCCTGGAGCCCTGCTCCTTCCCTTGTCTTGCTGAGTAGTTTTGCAGATCTACAGTGCAGGACATTGGGAAAGCTGGGTGATGCTCTTATTTCCATTGACAATGTCACCCAGCTTTCCTGCAGTCCTGATTCTTGCTCCTTCTTTCAGAGTAGTGGCGCAGGTCTACAGTGCCGGACATTGGGAAAGCTGGGTGATGCTCTTATTTCCATTGACAATGTTGCCCGGTTGTCACCCAGATTTCCAGGAATCCTGATCCTTGCTCCCTCTTTTGCCTCTTGTTCACAGTGCAGGACATTGGGAAAGCTGGGTGACCATACCCTAATTATGTGCCATCAAGAACTTTAGGAAAGCCCTAGGATGCCCTAATTTCCATAGAAAATGACATGTATTGGTTGTCACCCAGCTTTCCTGGAGCCCTTCTCCTACCCTTGTCTTGCTGAGTAGTAGTAGGTCTACAGTGCAGGACATTGGGAAAGCTGGGTGACGTCCTAATTTGCATCCACAATGACAGTTGTGTTGGTTGTCACCCAGCTTTCCTGGAGTCCTGCTCCTTCCCTTGTCATGCTGAGTAGCTGCACAGGTCTGCAGTTAAGGGCATTGGGAAAGCTGGGTGATGCTCTCATTTCCATTGACAATGTCGCCCGGTTCTCACTCCTTCCCTTGTCTTGCTGAGTAGCTGTGCAGGTCTACAGTGCAAGACACTGGGAAAGCTGGGTGATGCCCTAATTTCCATAGACAATGACGGTTGTATTGGTTGTCACCCAGCTTTCCTGAAGCCCTGCTCCTTCCCTTGTCTTGCTGAGTATTAGTAGGTCTACAGTGCAGGACATTGGGAAAGCTGGGTGATGCTCTTCTTTCCATTGACAATGTCGCCCGGTTGTCACCCAGCTTTCCTGCAGTCCTGATTCTTGCTCCTTCCCACAGGTCTACAGTGCAGGACATTGGGAAAGCTGGGTGACCGTTCCAACTTTCCTAGAACCTGCCAAATAAAATGTAAGGACTTTTAGAGGAACAATGTCCGCCTCCTCCTTCCCCCGCAGTGAGTCCCTCCCCAGCCCCACAAATGTAGCGTGAAATAATCTGTGAGCTCCACGCCCGTCAGCCCCATTCATCACCGCGGCCACTTCCATCCACATCTGGATCCCCCTTCTTATCCCTCATCGGGGATCTCATCTCTGAGAGGACGGTTACAATTCACTGACATCTATTATTTGGGGGTTGTCGTCCATTGCGGATTATCAGGGGTGGTGTTGGGGGGGGGGGATTTAAAGGGCAATGTTATTTTAAAGAGGACTTGGCATAAAACTAGTTGTTGGGAAGTGGGAACAAAGGACAGAGCCGCCTCTATTCAGGAGACGCTGGCACAAGACACCGAGCAGCACTGCGGGACGTGCCCAGCGTGGAGAGGACATGCAAATCACTGCTGGGGCGAGCAGCTCAGCAAGATGAAGACAGAGCGAGCGGGCGACCCACGGGCTCTCAGCTGCCCCACTCTCCTGCGCCTCCTGTGGCTGCTGCTGGCCGTCTATACAGGTGAGCGGCCGCTGCTAGAGCGCAAGCTCCTCAGCCCAGGCCCTTCCCTACTCTCCCCCTCAGGAGAAGTTTTAGATGATATTTATGGCTGGGGGCTGTGGCGGCTTCACCCCCTCATTGCCTCTCAGGGGTCAGCAGAGAGATTCGGGCAGTCACAGTCTTTTATTACACTTATTGGTCGGATTTAGCAAAAGTAGAACTAGAGTTGAGGCGTTTCCATAGCAACCAATCCGCTCTCATGTTGTTATGGGACATTGACTGGTTGTCATGGGGTATTGACTGGTTGCAATGGGGCATTGACTGGTTGCTATAGACCAGAGGCCTGCAACGTCGGCTCTCCAGCTGTTGGGAAACTACAACTCCCATCATGCCCACTGATATGGATTATATAAATGCATGATGGGAGTTGTAGTTTCCCAACAGCTGGAGAGCCGACGTTGCAGACCTCTGCTATAGACAATTGACTGGTTGCTATACGGTATTGACTAGTTGTTATGGGCAATTGACTGGTTGCTATGAGTCATTGACTAGTTGCTACAGGGCATTGGATGGTTGCTATGGGGCATTGACTGGTTGCTATAGAACATTGGTTGTTATGGGGCAGTGACTGGTTACTGTACAGTATTGACTGGTTGCTATGATACATTGGTTGCTATAGAGCACTGACTGGTTGGTATGGGGCATTGACTGGTTGCTATAGAGCACTGACTGGTTGTTATGGGGCAGTGACTGGTTGCTATGGATTATTGATTGGTTGCCATGAGACACTGACTGGTTGCTTTGGGACATTGACTGGTTCCTATGATACATTGAGTGGTTGCTATGGACCATTGACTGGTTGCTGTGGGGCACTGACTGGTTGTTATTTTGGGACATCACGGTTACAATAGAACAACATTGATCATTGCTAGCGTGGACATTGGTTGATATGGGGGATTGACTGGTTGCTGTACAGTATTGACTGGTTGCTGTGGAGCACTGACTGGTTGCTATGGCTACATTTTTGCCCACATTCAAGGGATATGTCGAGGTATCAGGGAAAAAAGGTACCATAACCGATACCGCCTCGCCCCCTCAGAAGTGAATGGAGCATGGATACCCCAATGGCCCCACAGAGGTGGATGGAGCATGGATACCCCATGCCCCCAGAGGTGATGGAGCATGGCATACCTCCATTGGACCCCACAGAGGTGAATGGAGATGGCTACCCCCAAAGACTCCAACGAGGTGAATTGGGAGTCATGGATACCCAATGACCCCACAGATTGGTGAATGGAGCAAATGGTGAACTACCCCAATGGCCCACATCAGGAAGTGAATGGAGCATGGATACCCCAATGACCCCACAGAGGTGGATGGAGCATGGATACCCCATTGGCCCCACAGAGGTGGATGGAGCATGGATACCCCAATAGCCCCACAGAGGTGGATGGAGCATGGATACCCCAATAGCCCCACAGAGGTGAGTGGAGCATGGATACCCCAATGGCCCCACAGAGGTGACTGGAGCATGGATACCCCAATGGCCCCACAGAGGTGAGTGGAGCATGGATACCCCAATGTCCCCACAGAGGTGGATGGAGCATGGATACCCCAATAGCCCCACAGAGGTGAATGGAGCGAACATTCTCCTATGGACTATGTCTATTCACCGGCAGTAGACGCTTCCCCTGCGGGACACAGAGTGCGGTGACCATGTACTGCTCAGAAAGCGTCTACTGCCGAACAATGAACAGGCATAGCCCATAGGAGAGTATTTGCTCTATTCACCTCTATGGGGCCGTTGGGGTATCCGTTATTATACCTTTATTCCTGATCCCCCGATGGACACCTTGAACGTAGGGAAAAACGTAGTGTGAATTCGCCCTAACTTACTCTACATTCACATCCCCTTTCTGGCTTCCGTTTAACCAACACGCTATGACACATGCGCTAAACAGATGCCTGTGACGGATGCCGAGCATTAGTATCCATCGCCCATAGCGCCCCATTGTAGAAATCATGTACTTTTTTCTGCATGCCGTTGTATAGATCAGTGTCGGCTCCTGCGCTATCCTATATCTTTTTTTGCGGTATACAGATGTACACCGGCCAAACAGAGGCCGAAAGGACACAGGAGACAGTCTGGGCCTCTTTTGGGCCATTTAATCCCATGGATACGAATAGCATACACATTAGGATCTTTTCTGCACCATAACGGTGGTGTGTACTCACCTTACGCCATTGTCACGGATGTACCTTCAGCTCAGGCGAGTGGCGCCGCGACCCGTAACTCGGGCGCACTCACGGTCCAGCGCCTTGCTTACCTGGCTGCGCTCCTGCTCCCCTCTGCTCTGCTGCCGGGCGCGCGCGCTCCCGTTCCCTAGGGCACGCGTGCACCGGCTCTTTAAGATTTAAAGGGCCAGTGCACCGCTAATTGGCTATTGCTGGACATTGGTCCTATTTATTCCGCCCACTTCTTCCAGTCCTTGCTGGATCCTTGTATTCTCAGCTCCATGTTTCCTGGTCTGTGGTGACGCCTTGTTCCTGTGTCCTGTTCAGCGTTTCCCTGCTTCCACCGTGCTGTCCTGGCTGCCCCGACTACCAGCCTCCGACTACGTGTTCCTGGCTGCACCTCGGCAGCTGCCACGACCCAGCCGCCGCAGCAAGACCATGACGCTTTGCGGCGGGCTCTGGTGAAAACCGGGTTCCACTTAGACCCCGCTCCCTGGCACGGTTTCCACCATCAGTCGCGGTGGTCCAGCGGATCCACTTTCCATCGCAGCGTTACAGCCATATTATCACGTTTCTATCTGTCGTCTGTGTAGGGAATTGTTCCGGAGGTTTCGTAGTTCTTAGGCTTGGCTCACATTCAGAACCTCCGTCACATGTTCTGTAGCATGGAGGTGCAGGAACATGAGGCAGCTAGATGGGTAACAGTCAGAAAGAACGGGTGGGGGAAGAGTGTCAGGGGAGCTAGTCCTAAACTGGTACACACCAACAAAATTTGCAAGATTGGCAGATGAGGGGGATTATCAGATCTGAAAATAGCATTGCTGCAGCAAGGGACACTACCCCTGTCCTGCTCCTGTAGATGGGGAATTAGGAGTGCAGGTCAGGATACGACGGGGCTAGTAGTTGGGGACTCACTTTATTGGGGCACAGACAGGGCAATCTGGCCACAAAAGACATGGATCGGCGATCATTGGCTGTGTTGTATTAACTGGGGCCCGGGGTGGAAATATCGCGGATCGGGTTGATAATGTTTAAAAGGTGGTCAGGGATTGTCTGTGGTTGACGGTATTTTAACTAGACTTGATGAGCCGGGTGTGTGGCTACCCCAATGTGTTGGGGGTGTAACAAGGAATCCTTACCTGCTTGATCGATCGAATGGAGCTGTCTTAATACACTATTTGGACTTCCTAACATTGTTTTGTCATTAGAGTGCAATCGGACCCGGATATGAGGTGGGTGTGCGTGTTGTCGATATGTAAAGTATATAAACGTCAGACCTTCGATTTCTCGTAATCAGTTACAATTCGGTAACTTTAGTGCGCAGTAGTGAGCTTGCTAGGGCAATATACAAATTAGACGTATCAAGGAACACCAGCATATAACTATCGAGGTGTAATTTTCATTCTTTCAGACAAGAAATTGAACTGGGCACCGGCAGCGCTAGGTGATGTATTTAGGCCACAGTGTAACGTTAAGAATCGTGAACATAAGATGTGGGTAAAGCATAACACATTAAATATGTATGGCTTAGTGTTAATGGAATTGCAGTAAGGGAGAGTCCTTAAAAGACGGGATGGCCTAGTCTGTTGCACTCGCAGTATAACAAAGGACTTATGCAAATGGGGAGGGGGTAGGCAGTCTTGGATATTGGGGTGGGCGGACAATAGAGGGACGAATTGGAAAATAGATGTGCAGGATGTGGAGACGTTGTGTTTGTGGCTAGAAAATGGAGTGTTGAACATTCACACTACAGGATGTATTGATTAGCAGTCATGATACCTGGTAGTTTTACGTTGAATAGAGAGTAATTGTGTATGGGGCAGATAAGGGGTTATTGAAAAGGTAATTTCGGTCAGAGATACACTATGGAATAAATATAACTGAGCCAGAGAGATACAATATATAATAATAATCTGCTAGACTCATTTCCAATGCCGGGCAGAGGGTCGAGTTGCGACGCAAGCTGAAATTTATAAATCGTATGTTGTAGTTTACTAGTAAAGTATTAATCCATAATGCTAGTAAAAGAGATTTGGGAGGAGAAAGCAGTTTTGAATAAATAATAATATGATTTTTCTTAGTAATTTAGTTGGAACCAGTATAAACAAGCAGCATACGCGTTCCTATGGTCTCTATGTAAAAATAGTGGTTGCTAGTGAACGACAACACTAGCGATTATTAAGCGTATCAGGTGGATAGGTGTACATTAGGGGAGATTTGAGAACTTATATCGAGGAACAGATGTATATGCGGGAGAAGTTTAGCATAGGAATGTAATGGTGAAGGGGGTGGAATTGGTATTTTTAGCTCAGTGTAGTAAAGGGGTATTTACAGCCTCTGATAAAAACTAGGCAAGAACAGGTTACACTTGGATGATAGTTTCTAAAATCGGGAGGGAGATGGCTTTGCTATGTTAGGCCTCAATTCAAATTAATTTCAAAAGGACACAGAGACGACAAGAATTTAGGGTACACAGAATCAATGGTTACCTAAGAGGCAATAATAGTAGATTACGATATGCAATGTTAACTATGTAGAACTAAGTATTAGGCGAGGTTATCGCGTCCTTAAAGTTTGGTGCATGAACTGTAATATTACTCCCAGACAGGAAAACTGGGGAATCTTGGAAACATCTGAATTCTACACACATCCAAAAAAAATTGGGGAAAAATCAGAGTGGTTTGACTTGGAATACTCTTAATATATACTTATATAGGAGTAATTGTAAACCGTGTGGTGCCTCACGTAGCATGCTACAGTGGGCGTGCTTTGTAGGGAACTAAACCTGAGTTAGAGGGAATAAAGGCGCATGGGCGGATTACTAGTTCCTAAAATATTGAACTAGTTAGAATATACCCGTTATAGCGTAGACAAGGTTGTGTGAAGGGTCGTTTGCGAATAGAGGCCCAGCTCGATGTAGGTATTTTAGGCAACCTAGTTGCGGGAATTACTGGTGGACCGCAATAAGTATATAATTATAACTTCAAACATAGTTTGAATGTGTTGAATGATTGTCTGTGGACTTTTTCGTAAAATGGGATTGACCACCAATAAAAATATGGTTCTGAATATTGCTGGTGCCTGATAGGGGATTTTGTGGCATTACTGATGCTATAGTATCCGTCTCACTGGCTCCTACGAACGAAAAGACATGGCACTTATCTGCTTATGTAGCTCTCGGAAGTTTTTGTAACAGACTTCTAGTGCTCCGCCGTGTGTTTATACTTAGAAAAATGAGACAACTGAATAGTGGGAACAAGCCATACACAATTATATATTTATCCGGTTTGGTAACTTCCGGTGGTTGCGGTCGGTTCGTTTATGAAGTTTGCACGAAGCAACTCGATACGCATAGGTGTAAAACGCACGGTGAATCGCCTCAAATTTTAGGGGGATGGGTACGCTCGTACTAATAGTTTTGGAATTTGTACTTATCTAGATCTTGGTAACTACTGTTGTAGTAGTGTAATAAGAGGAAATTTTCGTAGTAGTAATTGAAAAAACCAGATCAAGCCCATAGCAGCTGGTTTTTGTAAATAATGGAGGAGTGGTGTGTTCCTTCTGCGGTGTTAATGGTGGACGGTTACTAGGATTTTTGTTTACATTTATTTTGGTAGTTTTGTTCCGTGCTGGCGGTTGGTCGGGGATGGGTTTAGTGGCTTAAGTAGTTTTTTTAAGGCGTAGGTGAAAGAGGGCCATCTCCTAGATGATAGCTGTATTAGGGGTATGGGGATAATGAGAGTTAAATCGTTAGAAATTTTAGTACCGTATAGTGTAAAATAAAAAGAATTATATAAAGGGATCAGTAAAAACAAAGCGATAAGCTGTACGATGGAGACGGTAAACATTAATATAATAGCTAGACTGTTTATAGCAATGAGTAGAATGGATATTATTAATGGATACACAGAGTACAATTTTAAATGTGATTGGTATAATCAGTATATATATTAATATAAAAGTAGCTGTAGTTTTACTTAAAGATGGTTCTGGTGAGATAGTCTTTTGATATACAGATAAATGTTAGGACAATTTGAAAAAATACGAACGTGGGTGGAAGGATATAAAAGACTATCTGAGACGTTTGGTCAGGGGATTCCGTCATCAAAATTGGGTTCTGAGCATATAGTTTGTTAACGAAGTAAGTTGATGGGTGTATGGACATGTCATCTGGGTTGTGTTAGATGATTTAAGTGATTGTGGGTTGGTGGCAGAGAGGATTTAACGCCAATTAGATCAATTTGTTAGCGGGACTGGAAGTAGTACCCATGAGGAGACGTATTTTAATAGGGGCTCGCTTTCCTGTCGTGAACTAAGGACTTTTTGATGTATTTTTAGATTGCACTAAAATCCCCATGATAGGTCCTACGTTGGCTTGTTTCAAAATTACCTGGGAATATGTTAGGGAGGTAAGGGTGTTGGAGGTTTGGTGTCGGGGAGGGTAAACATTTGTGGGCTTATATGCCTGCTAACTTGAGGCAGGTTCGGATTGTGGATTTATGGGTGTGAGGGGGGTGTAATAACTTTTTGTGGCATGATTTTTATATGGTTCTATAATACATTGTGAATCATATAGTGGTGGTTTTTTTAGGCTAAAGTTTAATTATCGGCACGTATGTTGATTGATGGCTTTGGTTCCTAATAAGAATCATGTAGCGGATAGGCTTTTAGAATTGGCAGGGTATGTGACTTTAGGGTAGAAAGGCGGCTACATATAGAAACTAGGAGATGAGAGATTTAATAGTGTTCTATATGAGAGACAGGGTGGGTGTCAACTCACAGCTGACAAAAAATGTATAACGCCATTCAGCATGAGTTCATGAAGGAATCGGTCTGTCAGACTAATTCTCGATCAGCTTCTCATGAGGAAGTCAGCTGCTAGGCTGGATCGGAGGTGCAGGCACTGGATTGTTGTCATATTGATTTGGATTTCTCTAAAGCATGATACGGTGCTTCATTACAAAGTTGGTAAATTAAATTGAGTAATCGATGGAACTGGGGGAAAATGTGGCAAGTGGGTAAGTAACTGTCAGAGATAGAAACAAAGGGTAGTAAGTAACCGGTACTTACTCAGAACTGGATCCCTCGATTACTTGTGGAGGTACCACAAGGTGTCAGTTATTGGGCCTATCCTCTTAATATTTTCATAAAGGATTTACATCAGGGAATACACAGTAGAATATCGATCTTCTGCAGATGATAAAAGCGCTGTAATAAGGATTCCACTACAATGGAGGATAATGTGGTTTATTACAATGCGATATGCGATAGGTGGAAGGCCTGGGCAGGGAAATGGCAGGGATGAGGCTTAACAATGATAAATGAAAGGTTATGCACATGGGAGAGGAAAAACTACATTAATCGATGTACAGGTTAAATGGAAAAACACGCTGGGTAAAAGTGACATGGAGAAGGGACTTGCGAATCCTAGTGTGGACAGTAAACTTAAACGGTAGCAGCCAAGTGTCAGGCATGCAGGCTGCAGGAAATAGGATCATGGGGTGCATTAAAGCGGCATAGTTGTAATGTATGTGATCATTATTTCTCCCATTATACAAGTCACTGGATTAGACCACACATGGAAATATTGTGTTAAGTTCTTGGGCACCAGTGCACAGGGAAAGACATTTGTTGTGCTTGAAACAGGTACATAAGGCGGCACTCAAAAATAATAAAAGGAGATGGGTGAACAGCACCATAGGCGTGGACTGCCGAATACCTCAGAAAGTATTGTGCAAGATTGGGGTTATGTTAGTTTAGAGAAATGTCGCGCTTCGGGAGGAGATAATAAATGTGTTTAAACTATATTGTAAGGGCCTATATCGTGATCATCTTACAAATGAATTTTATTTATACCAGGGACGGTATCTAGAACAAGGGGGCATCTTTACGTCTTGAGGAAAGAAAGTTTTACATAAACATGAACGGATTCTTTCTGTTAGAGCGGTGAGATGTGGAACTCTCTGCAAGAAGGGAAATTGTCATGGTGAATTAACTAACAGAGTTCAAAGAAGGGCTTGGATACATTTCTAGTGCGTGATAAATAACAAGTTATAGTGAATAGGATTTATGGGAGAAGGGTCAGGAGACATTTCTAGATGTATTAATAGAAAAAGTTTTGTACAAGGATTCTGGAGATGGGTCTGGATTGACATTTCTAGATGTAAATAATATAAACAAGTTATAGGTGAATAGGATTCTGGAGATGGGTCTGGAGACATTTCTGATGTAATAATAGAACAAGATATAGTGACGGATTCTTGTGAAGGGTCATGTGATTAATTTCTTGATTTGTAATAATAAACAAGTTATAGTGACAGGATCTGGAGAAGGGTCTGGATACATTTTAGATGTAAATTAATTATAACTAGTTAATAGTGATAGGATTTCCGGAAGAAAGGGCTGGATACTTTCTAGAATTGTTAAATAACAAGTGTATATATAGTGGGGGGGGGGGGGGACCTGGACTTCTGAGAAGGGTCTGGATTCATTTATTGATGTTATAATGTAAAATGTTATAGTGACCGGGATTCCGAGAGAAGGGTTGGATTACATTTATAGATGTTTATAATATAACAAGGTTATAGATGGCCGGGAGATTATGGTAGAAGGTATGGATACATTTATAGATGTAATAATAGAACAAGTATTGTGACCGATTATGGAGGGGGTCGTTGATCCAGGGATTTTATTCGATTGCCAGATTTAGGAGTCAGGAAGGGAATTTTTTACCTAAAATGAGGTCAATTGGCCTGACGAAAATCATGGGGGTTTTTGCCTTCTCTGGATCAACACTTTAACACATTTAGCAACACTTTAACTAAATGGGTCTGTAATGGAGGACGCTATGTTCTTTTTTCGGCGCTGACAAAACTTGTAACTAAGTAGAACTATGACACCAGCGGCCGTGTCAAAACCTGATGGACCCATTGTAACCAATCGGTCCGGGGGGCGCCATTGGTGTCCATTGGGAAACAGGTCCCTAGGCTTCCGTATTCGTCTCTGCGATGGAAGCTCCGAATATTCCGAATGGAACCTCCGACGCGGATGTGAACCGAGCTTAGAAGGTGGAAGGACTGTGTGATATATGTTGGCGCGGTGGGGGCAGGGGTCCTGCTAGCTTCATCGACAATGTTCATAAGAGGCATCGCCATTCCCGCTCCATCCCTGACACTTACGGGAGTGTTGCTGACGTGTTCAGGCATTAAACTTCCACACGCGTCACATCTTACATTGCAGGTGTCCCAGTCTGATGGGAATTCTGGGATTGGAAATCAAATATTCCTTTAGGGCAGCTTGGTTCTTGCCTTCTGGGTTACAAAGTCCTCATCAGCTTAAAAACTCCCTCTCCCCTCATCCACGTCTTCCCCACTTTTGGCTGAACTTGATGGACATGGTCTGTTTTTAACCGTATTAACTATATAACTATCCAATGTGGGATTGGGGAAACACAAGTACCCTGGACGTATAACCATACCTCCCAAGCGCCCTAAGTTTGGAGGGACTACCCTGATTTTTTATCAAAATCCCCCCGCCCCCTGATTCCCTAAAGGGGTATTCCCAAATTGGACAATGTGACATCTGAATAGACTTGGCTATTGTGTCTGAAAGGTACCTTTGGACCCGCACCTATCTCCTTAATGAGCCCCGAAATCTCTCCATTCTGAACAGGTGGTCGGGACTCTGCCATAGACTTGTATGGTCGGGACTCTTCCGTAGACATGAATGGTCGGGACTCTGCCGTAGACATGAATGGTCGGGACTCTGCCGTAGACATGAATGGTCGGGACTCTGCCGTAGGCATGAATGGTCGGGACTCTGCCGTAGACTTGAATGGTCGGGACTCTGCCGTAGACTTGAATGGTCGGGACTCTGCCGTAGACTTGCATGGGAGTTCCCAGTACAGCTGAGTGGTGATGCTCTTCTGTTCTTGGAACTCCCTTTCATTTCATTGGTAGAGTCCCGACCTTTCATGTCTATGGGAGAGTCCCGACCTTTCATGTCTATGGGAGAGTCCCGACCTTTCATGTCTATGGGAGAGTCCCGACCTTTCATGTCTATGGGAGAGTCCCGGCCCTTCATGTCTATGGGAGAGTCCCGGCCCTTCATGTCTATGGGAGAGTCCCGGCCCTTCATGTCTATGGGAGAGTCCCGGCCCTTCATGTCTATGGGAAAGTTCCGGCCCTTCATGTCTATGGGAGAGTCCCGGCCCTTCATGTCTATGGGAGAGTACCAACCTTCCCCCTCTGTTCAGAATGGAGAGATTTCGGGGCTCATTAAGGAGATAGGTCTCAGAGGTGGGACCCACACGTATCAGACAATAATGGCACATCCTAGCGATATGCCATCATTGTATCCTAGCTATATGCTATCATTGCCTAAAGTAGGAATACCCCTTTAAAATGTCCCCCTTTAAGTAGATATATTAACTTGCATCAATAAACTTTCTCTGTTGCCCCCCAAAAGCCTCCCCTTAGTCCCTAACAGCATATTGGGCCACAATCTATATGTTATGTGATACATTGTTGCAATTTAGACCAGAACAATGTCTTTAATTTGGGAGGACTTGTGCTTCTTTTGTATCTGGTTTGGAATGTAAGTATCATACAAAAATGACAATGTTTCTATTAATCATCCAAAAAGCAAATATGGCCCAAATCTGAGGACTTTGTCCTATTAATGTCTATGGGGCGGCCGTGGCTATGTCGCTGTATCCATCATGGTAACTTTTTTTCCCTGATACTGCGACGGATACCTGCACCGTAAGGAATAAGGGGAAATACACGCAAATTATGGCTGAAAAACACACTATTTTGTGCCTTTTTTCATGTGTTTTTAAACACCTTTCCTTCATTCGATGCGTTTTTTCCGCTTTTTGAGTGAGTTTTATGATTCGTGCTCAGGTGTTTTTCAGTTCATTTAGTGTTTGCTGTGTTTTTTGTTGCCTTATACATGGAAAGACGCGACAGATTATGCATCAATAAATCATGCGAAATTTGGTGTTTTCAAATCCCCACAGACTCTTTATTATAGAGATACCTGTGTAAGAAAGTAAGCAAAGCACATGTACACTCTCCCATTCTATTGCACGCTGTGTATAGTGCGCTTCCATGTACCTGCCGCAGGCTTAATACTATGTCTCTTGCACTGTTATGGGGGCAGTCCTGTGGCTGTCACTGTTATGGGGGCAGTCCTGTGGCTGTCACTGTTATGGGGGCAGTCCTGTAGCTGTGTACTGTTATGGGCTGCGGTCTGTGGCTGTCCATGTTATGGGGGCGGTCCCGTGGCTGCCCCTGTTATGGGGGGGGTGGGGTCCCTGTAGTGTCACTGTTTGGGGGCAGTCTGTGGCGGTACTGTTAGGGGGGCGGTCGGTCATTTTAAAATGGGGGCGGTTGTAGCTGTCACTGTTAGGGGGGCAGTCCTGGGCTGTCACGTTATGGGGGCGTCCTGTGGCTGTACTGTTAGGGGGGCAGCCTGTGGCTGTCATGTTTGGGGGCGGTCCTGTGGCTGTAAATGTAGGGGGGGCGTCCTGTGGTGTCACTGTTTTGGGGGGCGGTCCTGTGCCTGTCACTGTTATGGGGGGGGGGTTGTGGGGGGGGGGCCCCACTGTTTATGGGGGCAGCCCTTGTAGCTGTCATGTTATGGGGGCGGCCCTGTGCCTGTCATGTTAGGGGGGCCAGCCCTGTATCTGTCTCTGTTATGGGGGCAGTCTGGGGGGGGGCCCTTTTTTTATGGGGGCGGTCCTGGGTTTTGTCCTGTTCTGGGGGCAGTCCTGGGGCTGTCATTTTTTGGGGTGCGGTTTTTTGGCGTCATTTTATGGGGGGGTCCTGGGGCTGCCTTTTATGGGGGCAGCCCTGTGGTGTCACTGTTATGGGGCGGGGTCCTGTAGTGTCATTTTTAGGGGGGCGGTTGTGGCTGTCATGTATGGGGGCGGTTGTGCGTCCTTTTAGGGGGGGAAGTCTGTAGCTGTCATGTTAGGGGGCAGCCCTGCGTGTTATGGGGGCGCCCCGTGGCTGTCTGTTAGGGGGCGGTCCTTTGGGCTGCCTGTTATGGGGGCAGTCCTATAGCTGTCACTGTTATGGGGGCGGTCCCGTGGCTGTCTCTGTTATGGGGCGGTCCTGTGGCTGTCACTGTTATGGGGTGGTCCTGTGGCTGTCACTGTTATGGGGGCAGTCTGTGGGGGTTTTGTTATCGGGGGGGCCCTTTCCCTGTCACTGTTTGGGGGCGGTCCGGGTGCTGCCCGTTAGGGGGGGGGGGTCGGGGGTTTACTGTTATGGGGGCAGTCCTGTAGCTGTCACCGTTATGGGGGCAGTCCTGTCACTGTTATGGGGGCAGTTGTGGCTGTCATGTTAGGGGGCACCCTGTGGCTGTCATGTTTGGGGGCAGTCCTGTTGCTGTCACTGTTATGGGGATAGTCCTGTAGCTGTCACTGTTATGGGGGCGGTCCTGTATCTGTCACTGTTATGGGGGGTGCGGTCCTGTGGCTGTCACTGTTATGGGGGCAGTCCTGTGGCTGTCACTGTTATGGGGGCGGTTGTGGCTGTCATGTTATGAGGGGGCCCCCCCCCCCTTTTGGCTGTCATGTTTTGGGGCGGCCCTGTGGCTGTCGTTTTGGGGGCAGTCTGTGGCGTGATGTTATGGGGCGGTCCTGTTTTGTCACTGTTAGGGGGGCGGTCCTGTGGCTGTCACTTTTTGGGGGGTGTCCGGGTGTGTCACTGTTAGGGGGGGAGTCCTGTGGTGTCATTTTAAGGGGGCCAGTCCTGTAGCTGTCCTGTTTTGGGGGCAGTTGTCATGTTATGGGGCGTCCTGTGGCGTTCTGTTATGGGGGGGTTTGGGCTGTATGTTAGGGGGGTCTGTGGCTGTCTGTTTGGGGGGGCACCCTGTGGCTGTCATGTTAGGGGGCACGGTGGGGGTCATGTTATGGGGGGGTCCTGTATCGTCACTGTTTGGGGGCGGTCCTGGTGCTGCACTGTTTTGGGGGCGGTCCGGTGGCTTTTATTTTTGGGGGGCAGCCCTGTAGTGTCCCGTATGGGGGGCAGTCTGTCACTTTTAGGGGGGGGGCGTCCTGTGGCGTCATGTTAGGGGGCCCCGTCTGTAGCTGTCACTGTTAGGGGTAGCCCTAAGCTGTCCTATTAGGGGGGCGGTCCTGTATCTGTCATTTTATGGGGGCGGCCCTGTGGCTTCACTGTTTGAGGGCAGCCCTGGGCTGTCATGTTTGGGGGCAGTCCTGGGGTGTCACTGTTAGGGGGGCGGCTGTGGCTGTCATGTTTGAGGGGGGGGTCCTGGGCTGTCATTTTTATGGGCGGCCGTGGGTCACTTTTTATGGGGGCAGTCCGTGGCTGGACTGTTATGGGGGGGGTCTGTAGTTGTCACTGTTAGGGGGGCGGTCCGTGGCTGCCACTGTTATGGGGGGCTGCCCTGGTGCTGTCACTGTTTTGGGGGCGGGCCCTGGGGTGTCACTGTTAGGGGGGCAGTCCTGTGGCTGTCACTGTTAGGGGGCAGTCCTGTGGCTGCCCATGTTATGGGGGGGGTCCGGGTGGCTGTCATGTTAGGGGGGGCCAGCCCTGGGCTGTCACTGTTTGGGGGCGGTCTGGGGTGTCCTGTTATGGGGGCGGTCTGGGTGTCATGTTTGGGGGGCGTCCTTGGCTGTCTGTTATGGGGGCGGGTCCTGGGGTAATGTTATGGGGGGGGGTCCTGTGGCTGTCCTGTTAGGGGGCGGTCCGTGGCTGTCACTTTTGTGGGGGCGGTCCCGGGGCTGTCACTGTTGGGGGGCGGCCCCGGGGCTGTCATGTTTGGGGGCGGTCCCCGGGGCTGTCATGTTTGGGGGGGGGGTCCCGGGGCTGTCACTGTTGTGGGGGAGGTCCCGGGGCTGTCACTGTTGTGCGGGGGGGGTCCGGGGGCTGTCATGTTGTGGGGGCGGCCCCGGGGGCTGTATGTTGGGGGGGGGGGGGGGGGGGGTCTGGATCTGTCACTGTTATGGGGCGGTCCTGTGGCTGTCACTGTTATGGGGACCTGTGGCTGTCACTGTTATGGGGTCGGTCCTGTGGCTGTCACTGTTATGGGGGCGGTCCTGTCACTGCTATGGGGGCAGTCCGGTCACTGTTATGGGGGCAGTCCGGTCACTGTTATGGGGGCAGTCCGGTCACTGTTATGGGGGCAGTCCTGTCACTGTTATGGGGGCAGTCCTGTAGCTGTCACTGTTATGGGGGCAGTCCTGTGGCTGTCACTGTTATGGGGGCAGTCCTGTGGCTGTCACTGTTATGGGGGCAGTCCTGTGGCTGTCACTGTTATGGGGGCAGTCCTGTCACTGTTATGGGGGCGGTCCTGTAGCTGTCACTGTTATGGGGGTGCTGGGAGGGACCCCACAGTAACTGGTTGGGGTCTGTGTAGCTTACATCCACCTTCGTCTTCTGAGGAACGGACATCTGCACTAAAACGTGTTGGTGCATTCCTGAGTTGTCGGTGCAGGGGTGACCCTATCCTGAGCCCCGGACCCTATCCTGAGCCCCGGACCCTATCCCTGAGCCCCGGACCCTATCCTGAGCCCCAGCCCTGATTCGGGGCCCTTGGCTCTGACATGCTTCATGCTGGCAGCCCCAGGGTCGTCCCGGTATCAGGCGCTGGACAGAGCCTCTGATGCAGGGACAGACAGTCCCAGGATTTCAGTGCAACAAGCTGTGTTCAGCCTCAGAGCAGCAGGTGGGTGAGGGGCTGCGGGGCCCGGGGACCACTATCCCAGCAGGGCCCGTCCACCGTGATATATGGTCTGTGTATTGTTGTCTTCACTGGACAAAGCCCTAGTCACATAGTAATGTCCAAAACCAAGGGAACCCAGCACCGGTGACCGCCAGAATGTCCCTGCTGGGTAAGGGGGGTGGGAAGAGCTCCCCATGTGCCAGTCTGGTTTAAAGCATGGAGGACGGAGGAAGCAGCAGTGTCGGCCTCTGATGAGACAGCATGGAAATCTGTGAAAAAAACCTTTGAGGTTCTTAGTTCACATGTTTTGATCAAAACTGCTTAATCCACCTCCGAACGTCAATGGGACCTCAATGCAGGTCGTCCTACTCTATTATTACCTCTCATTTGGGTCCACAGACCTCCATAATCCAGAGAGCAAAGGCACCAGCTTATAGGCAGACCGCACTGATCTAGCAAGCTGTGGAGGTGGGCGGGGTGCAAAAAAAACCAAAATGGAGGCATCCACTCCTCCCTGTATAAGTTATATAAAAGCAATATATGCCAAATGCAACGTATGGTTCTGCACAAAAAACATTTCTGAAAAAATTTATGTGAACATAGGTTCTACTGGAGGGCTGTGGTATATGTATACACATTCCAATATCAGAAGAACACTATCAGCTAAAAGAGCCATCCCATATCCCCTTTCATAGCTCTTTTAGCAAGGAGATCTGACACTAAGGGCGACATGTACTGTACAGTTGAAGAGACCGTCGGCGCTCCAGCCCCACTGCAGCCCGGCGAGGTTTGGGGCACAGACAGTTTTATCCGGGGCTTGTGCCCCAGTATCACACAGGACAGGGTTAGATACTCAGCTCAGCAGACAGTATCACACAGGATAGGATTAGATACACAGCTCAGCAGACGGTATCACACAGGATGGGATTAGATACACAGCTCAGCAGGGAGTATCACACAGGATAGGATTAGATACACAGCTCAGCAGACGGTATCACACAGGATGGGATTAGATACAGCTCATCAGACATTATCACACAGGATAGGATTAGATACAGGCTCAGCAGACGTTATCACTTAGGATAGGATTAGATACAGGCTCAGCAGACAGTATCACACAGGATAGGATTAGATAGAGCAGCTCAGCAGACGGTATCACACAGGATAGGATTAGATACACGGCTCAGCAGACAGTATCACACAGACAGGGTTAGATAAGACGGCTCAGCAGACAGTATCACACAGGACAGGGTTAGATACACAGCTCAGCAGAGAGTATCACACAGGAGAGGATTAGATACACAACTCAGCAGACGGTATCACACATGACCGGATTGGATACACAGCTCAGTAGACTGTATCACACATGACAGGGTTAGATACACAGCTCAGCAGACTGTGTCACACAGGATAGGATTAGATACACAGCTCAGCAGACAGTATCACAAGAATGGGATTAGATACACAGTCACAGACGTATCACACAGGACAGGGTTAGATACACAGCTCAGCAGACGGTATCACACAGGATGGATTAGATACACAGCTCAGCAGACGGTATCACAAGGATAGGATTAGATACACAGCTCAGCAGACGGTATCACACAGGACAGGATTAGATACACTGCGTCAGCCTGTCTAGTAATGAATCTCTTGTTACATTTTGGGATTTTGCTTTCTGCAGATCTAGTTGAGGTTGTGAACATCACCGGTCACATCCAGCAAATCCACGGGACGTTTGGGAAATCCGCGCTGCTCTCGGTCCAGTACAGGAGCTCCAGCAGCGACAAACCAGTGGTGAAATGGCAGGTGAGGCGCGAGAAGCCCATCACCGTGGTGCAGTCTGTGGGCACCGACATCATCGGGAACCTGCGCCCCGATTACAGGGATCGGATACAAGTCTTTGAAAACGGCTCCCTGCTGATCAGCAACCTCCTGCTGTCTGACGAGGGGACGTACGAGGTGGAGGTCTCCATAACCGATGACACCTTCACCGGGGAAAAGTCCATCAACCTCACCGTGGACGGTAGGTCTGCCTGATGCCCCCATAACATTACCAGCTATGGTCAGTGCCCCCATAACATTACCAGCTATTGTCAGTGCCCCCATAACAATACCAGCTATGGTCAGTGCCCGCATAACATTACCAGCTATGGTCACTGCCCCCATAACATTACCGGCCATGGTCAGTGCCCCCATAACATTACCGGCTATGGTCAGTGGCCCCATAACATTACCGGCTATGGTCAGTGCCCCCATAACATTACCGGCTATGGTCAGTGCCCCATAACATTACCACTATGGTCAGGGGCCCCCTAACATTACCAGCTATGGTCAGTGCCCGCATAACATTACCAGCTATAGTCAGTGCCCCCATAACATTACCAGCTATTGTCAGTGCCCCATAACATTACCGGCTATGGTCAGTGCCCCATAACATTACCAGCCATGGTCAGTGCCCCCATAACATTACCAGCTATAGTCACTGCCCCCATAACATTACCAGCTATAGTCACTGCCCCATAACATTACCGGCTATGGTCAGTGCCCCATAACATTACCACCTATTGTCAGTGCCCCCATAACATTACCAGCTATTGTCCCTGCCCCCATAACATTACCAGCTATTGTCAGTGCCGCCATAACATTACCAACTATGGTCAGTGCCTCCATAACATTACCAGCTATGGTCAGTGCCCCCATAACATTACCAGCTATGGTCAGTGCCCCCATAACATTCCCAGCTATGGTCAGTGCCCCCTAACAATACCAGCTAAGGTCAGTGCCCCCATAACATTACCAGCTATGGTCAGTGCCCCCATAACATTACCAGCTATGGTCAGTGCCCCCATAACATTACCAGCTATGGTCAGTGCCCGCATAACATTACCAGCTATGGTCAGTGCCCCCATAACATTACCAGCTATGGTCAGTGTCCCCATAACATTACCGGCTATGGTCAGTGCCCCCATAACATTACCGGCTATGGTCACTGCCCCATAACATTACCAGCCATGGTCAGTGCCCCCATAACAATACCAGCTATGGTCAGTGCCCCCATAACATTACCGGCTATGGTCACTGCCCCCATAACATTACCAGCTATGGTCAGTGCCCCCATAACATTACCGGCTATAGACAGTGCCCCCATAACATTACCGGCTATAGTAACTGCCCCATAACATTACCAGCCATGGTCAGTGCCCCCATAACATTACCGGCTATGGTCAGTGGCCCCATAAAATTACCGGCTATGGTCCCTGCCCCCCTAACATGACCCGCCATGGTCACTGCCCCATAACATTACCCCCTATTGTCAGTGCCCCATAACATTACCAGCTATGGTCAGTGCCCCCATAACATTACCAGCTATGGTCAGTGCCCCCATAACATTACCAGCAATAGTCACTGCCCCCATAACATTACCAGCTATGGTCAGTGCCCCATAACATTACAAGCTTCAATCAGTGCCCCCATAACATTACCAGCTATGGTCAGTGCCCCCATAACATTACCTGCCATAGTCACTGCCTCCATAACATTACCAGCAATAGTCACTGCCCCCATAACATTACTCTTATGGTCACTGCCCCATAAAATTACCAGCTATGGTCAGTGCCCCCATAACATTACCAGCTATGGTCAGTGCCCCATAACATTACCAGCTATAGTCACTGCCCCATAACATCACCGGCTATGGTCAGTGCCCCCATAACATTACCGGCTATGGTCACTGCCCCATAACATTACCAGCCATGGTCAGTTGCCCGATAACATTTCCGGCTATGGTCAGTGCCCCCATAACATTACCGGCTATGGTCAGTGCCCCCATAACATTACCAACTATGGTCATTAGTCCCATAACATTACCAGCTATGGTCAGGGCCCCCATAACATTACCAGCTATGGTCACTGCCCCCATAACATTACCAGCTATGGTCAGTGCCCCCATAACATTACCAGCTATGGTCAGTGCCCCCATAACATTACCAGCTATGGTCAGTGCCCCCATAACATTACCAGCTATAGTCACTGCTCCCATAACATTACCAGCTATGGTCAGTGCCCGCATAACATTACCAGCTATGGTCAGTCCCCGCATAACATTACAAGCTATGGTCAGTGCCCCCATAACATTACCAGCTATGGTCACTGCACCCATAACATTACCTGCTATGGTC
The DNA here is from genome assembly GCA_025379985.1 of Phyllomedusa bahiana. NCBI lineage: Eukaryota > Metazoa > Chordata > Amphibia > Anura > Hylidae > Phyllomedusa > Phyllomedusa bahiana. The sequence goes on along the minus strand of JAODAL010004350.1, from coordinate 53,817 downwards.
AGTGCCCCCATAACATTACCAACTATGGTCAGGGCCCCCATAACATTACCAGTCATAGTCACTGCCCCCATAACATTACCAGCCATGGTCAGTGCCCCCATAACATTACCAGCTATAGTCAGTGCTCCCATAACATTATCAACTATGGTCAGTGCCCCCATAACATTACCAGCTATAGTCAGTGCTCCCATAACATTATCAACTATGGTCAGTGACCCCATAACATTACCAGCTATTGTCAGTGCCCCCATAACATTACCAGCTATGGTCAGTGCCCCCACAGTATCTTATGTATAATTCACCTCCTGTGGTTGAGTGATTCTCTTGTGTTCTCTCATCTCTGACTAGTTCCCGTATCTAAGCCTCGGGTGACCGTTCCTGCGTCCACCGTCCTGGAGCTGGCAGAGAATTTCACCTTGACCTGCGCCCATGATAATGGTACCAAGCCGCGGTACACCTGGCTGAAGGCAGGGAAGACGCTGACCAACGACTCCAGGATCCTCCTGTCCCCTGACCACCGGGTCATGACCATTACCAGGGTCATCATGTCTGATGATGACATCTACGCTTGTCTAGTGGAGAACGCCATCAGCAGCGGCCGCAGCACCCCGGTCAAAATAACCGTGTATAGTACGTGACCATAAGGAACATAAACACATAGAAATCCATAGTATATGGAAAGATACAATGTTACCTTCTCACTATAAGTATAACTCACCAATGGGCTGGGCTCCGGCATCTGGACCCCAACTGATCTCTCAAAATGATGGGTCAGGAGCAGAAGAGGCAGAAGCGATCACCGGGGCTGGACCCGACCTTCCGTCTCCTTGTCAACATGTTTCTAGGATAAGTTCATGGTGCACAACCTATGGAAATGCTACCGCTATCTATGTACCAAGGTTTAAAGGGATTTCCAGTGGAAGATAGTTGCGGGTCTCACCTCTAGGGAACAACTCTTCATTCTGTTCTATGGAAGTTCAGACTGTGGCCGAACACAGCGCTCCCCTGTACTGGGAACTCCCATAGAACAGAATGGAGAACACAGCGCTCCCCTGTACTGGGAACTCCCATAGAACAGAATGGAGAACACAGCGCTCGCCTATACTGGGAAACTCCATAGCGGAGAATGGAGAACTCAGCACTCCCCTGTACTGGGAACTCCCATAGATCAGAATGGAGAACACAGCGCTCCCCTGTACTGGGAACTTCCATAGAACAGAATGGAGAACACAGCACTCCTCTGTACTGGGAACTCCCATAGAGGAAAATGGAGAACACAGCGCTCCCCTGTACTGGGAACTCCCATAGAGGAGAATGGAGAACAATGTGCTCCCCTGTACTGGGAACTCCTATAGAACAGAATGGAGAACACAGCGCTCCCCTGTACTGGGAACTCCCATAGAGGAGAATGGAGAACACAGCGCTCCCCTGTACTTGGAACCCCCATAGAACAGAATGGAGAACACAGTGCTCCCCTGTACTGGGAACTCCCATAGATGAGAATGGAGAACACAGCGCTCCCCTGTACTGGGAACTCCCATAGGGGAGAATGGAGAACACAGCGCTCCCCTGTACTGGAAACGCCAATAGAACAGAATGGAGAACACAGCGCTCCCCTGTACTGGGAATTCCCATAGAACGGAATGGAGAACACAGCGCTCCCCTGTACCGGGAACTCCCATAGAACAGAATGGAGGATACAGCGCTCCACTGTACTGGGAACTCCCATAGAACAGAATGGAGGATACAGCGCTCCACTGTACTGGGATCTCCCATAGAACAGAATGGAGAACACAGCGCTCCCCTGTACCGGGAACTCCCATAGAACAGAATGGAGGATACAGCGCTCCACTGTACTGGGAACTCCCATAGAACAGAATGGAGGATACAGCGCTCCCCTGTACTGGGAACTTCCATAGAACAGAATAGAGAACAAAGCACTACCCTGTACTGGGAACTCCTGTAGAAAAGAATGGAGAGTAGGGCACCTGCACAACTGACTCACCATTTGGATCCAACATGTTTGGGGCCCTGTTCTCGAGATAGGTGCAGGACCCAGATGTGGGATAAGCACCTATCAGTCTTTAATGACAATATCCTATCAATTTTTCACCAAAGTGCATGGTGGGAGCTCTCCTTTAAAGAGGTCGTCTCACTACAGGGATTTTTTTATGTTAAGGATCTTGTAGAAACAAGTCACCTTGCTATAAGTGTCCATTAACAGAGTCCTACCTATTCTGAGATATCCCCTCTTGTATGAGCTGCATCAGCTCTTCAGGTCGCTATAGCTACAGACCTGTTCAATCTCTCCTGATAGGCTGCCAGCACTGGTTGCTATAGCTACAGACCTGTTCGATCTCTTATGATAGGCTGCCAGCACTGGTTGCTATAGCTACAGACCTGTTTGATCTCCCCGATAGGCTGCCAGCACTGGTTGCTATAGCTACAGACCTGCTCGATCTCTCCTGATAGGCTGCCAGCGCTGGTCACTATAGCTACAGACCTGTTGTCCTCAGCAGCTTGTCACTGCAGGCCAGTAGTCGCCATTAAACATGCCCTAGAATTAAAAAATGAAACTGAGAAAACAGGACTGAGGTGAGATGAATCGATGTAGTGAGACAACCCCTTTAATGGAGACCCCACATGGGGGTGGTCCAAAGTTTCCATAGACCACAGTTATCAGGGCACTGACCCTGCATGCCCATGTCCTATACAGTGACCTGAATCTTGACCTTGAGATCACTTAGGGTCCCAAATGCCCCATTATATTGACGGTGTTCCCCTTTAAGTCTGCATGTTTTCCATCCTGTAAGATTTGGGAGGATTATAACATGACGTCTCCCATCCCACAGGAAGAAGTTCTTTGTACATCGTCTTATCCACCGGCGGTATCTTCCTGCTCGTTACGTTGGTCACAGTCTGCGCCTGTTGGAAGCCGTCCAGGAAGTACGTGACAAACATTGAGTCCCTCACTGATTAAAGGGGGTCTCCTCTATTATATAACTAGGAGTAGGATAACTGAGCGCTGTGTCTAATGCTATAACAATGCTGTGCTCTTTGCATGACTGATCGGCTGTGTCTGCTCCGCATGGGCGGGACGTGTCTGTGGAGCGGTGTGTCCTGCCCGATGCAAAGCGAGCTACCTACAAAAAGACATGAAAATAGCGGATATTACAGGATATGGCGCAATAACAGAGGGGGGACTTATAATTACATGGCATACAATTAGAGTCATAGAGGTGGGCATGGCCGGGACGATGGGTAGCAGAGGTAGGTGACCGCCTAGGGTGCCTACCTCTGCCTGTCAGTAAAGAGGGCACTAGTCTGGAGGGGGCTTAGGAAGTATTAGTTACAGCCGAAACCTGCCTTCAGCAGCCGGGACCAGACAGAGCTCTGATCCCGGCCGTATAACTACTTAGATGCCTTGGTTAATGTGACAGCAGCATCTTAGCAGTTATACAGTGGGGACACAATCATGGGGTGACTAACCAGAAGTCACAGCAGGAAAGAGCCTAATGAAGCCCTCAATGCCATCTTCCTTCTTCTATCATACCCTGTCAGGGGCCAGAGGCCGGTGTAAGAGGAGAGCTGTAACTGTATAACTGTTCTGTTATACATTAGTATTGCAGAAAAGTGTTCGCACCCCCAGGCCGCCCTCTTACTGCCCCTACCACACCCTGCCAGAGGACAGAGGCTGGTGTAATATGAAATGTACAACTGCAGACTGTTCTGCTATATATTAGTATTGCAGAAAAGTGTTTGCACCCCCAGGACTACCATCTTACTGCACCTATTACCTCCTCCCAGAGGCCAGTGTAGTAGAAGAGCTATAACTGCACACTGTTCTGCTATATACAGTATTAGAATTGCAGAAAACAGTACACGCCTCATGGCTGCCAACAAACACCCACTATCGCAACCTGCCAGAGGCTGGTGTAATAGAAGAGCTGTAACTGCACAGTTCTGCTATATATTAGTATAGCAGAAAAGTGTTCACGCCTCCTGGCCGCCATCTTACTCCCCCTATCGCATCCTGCTAGAGGCCAGAGGCTGGTGTAATTGAAGAGCTGTCACTCCACACTGTTCTGCAATATAATAGTATAGCAGAAAAGTGTTCACGCCCCCTGGCTGCTATCTTACTCCGCCTTTTACACCCTGCCAGAGGCTGGTGTAATAGAAGAGTTGTACCTGCACACTATTCTGCTATGTATTAGTATCGCAGAAAAGTGTTCACGCCCCCATGCCCAGCATCTTACTGCCCCTATTATGTCCTGCTAGGGATCAGAAGCCGGTGTAATAGGATAAACGTAACCGCATACTGTCCTGCAATATGTAACGGACGGGTAGTGGATCCACTGGACCACCGCAGGCGATGTGGAAGCCCACGCCAGGGAACGGAATCTAAGTAGGTCCCGGTATTCACCAGAGCCCGCCGCAAAGCGGGATGGACTTGCTGCGGCGGGAGTCTACCAGGTCGTTTCCACTGGCGGGGCTTGCCTGCGGTGGCGGCCAAGGGTAGGCGAGGTACGGATTCGTCAGGCAAGCTCGTAGTCGGGGACAGGCAGAAGGTCAGAACAGGCGGCTCTGGATCGTAAACGTGGACAGGCAGAAGGTCAGGGCAGGTGGCAAGATTCGTGGTCGATAAACGTAGGCAAGGGGTACGGTACACGGATAGAAAAGACAAGGCTAGGAACGCTTTCTCCAGTTGTAAAACACACTAAGGATCCGGCGAGGGCCAGACCTAAATAGGAGCAGTGCCCGGCAATACCCAATTACCGGCGCACTGCCCCTTTAAATTTCAAACAACCGGGCCGCGCGCGCCCTAGGGGCGGAGCCACGCACCGGGAGACTGGGACTGACTGTGCAGGAGCGCGGCCGGGTAAGTAGACGCCGGCGGGGACTGGGACAAGAGCGGACCCTGAACCCGACTTGCGGGATGGGGCTCCGCTGGGAGCAGGGGCACGGACGCGCCTGCGACCCGGGACGGAGGTCGCAGGGGCGTCCGTGAAACAATATATTAGTACTGCAGAATAGTGTATAAGTGATTGCCCCCCTAGTGGTCCAGGACCTTTGTGAGACTAAAAGTAGAAGTAAAATATATTTTAAATAGATAAAAAAAATGTTTAAGTTTAGCTGTGGGCCCTGCAGTCGCTGATGGTATTTGGGTGCTATATTTGGTTTTCAGGGTCAAATGACTGCACCAACCCTTTATTGAAACCATAGAGGGTCATGGAAATATTCATAGCTGAGCGTTACCTGACAGATGGGGGTGGATCTCCAGCTCATCCGTAATATAACATAATATAATTGATCAATTATAACTTCTATATCTGCACCTTCTAGAGAGAAGCACAAGCTGGAGGCACAGGCGTCATGTGACTACGCAGAACATCCCGAGGATCCTCTAAAACATGAAGGTGACGATAACAAGAAGGGGCGGGGCACTTACCCCCACTGGCACTGTATGGCGCTATATACACTATGGATGACATGTATGAGACATGGGGCTGACACGAAGAATTGTAACTGCACACTGTTCTGCTATAGATCAGTATTGCAGAAAAGAGGAGTGTAGAAGGCGCCAGCTCTTTATACATGTGCCCTTTTTTCTGGCAAAATTTGTCTCAGCCTGGTCACTTTGAAACTAGTTTGGATTTGTACGATAGTTACGCGCCAAACTTTGGTGCATTTGTACATTTTCGCCAAAATTTGGTGCATTTCTATGATTCTGTTTCACTGAAATACTAATATTTTTGTGTTTTAGTCAGCTCGACACGAAAACAAAAACTAAAACGTAACTTTTAATCTCTCATTACTAAAAGATATATACAGTAAATATATTGACCACAAATGTGCACTAGTGATATAAGAGCATTCAACAACTACTTAAATATATATCAAACCCTTGCCCCAAGGACCAAACCTATATGTAATATATAGGAGCAAGTTACTGACACAAATATCTAGAAGCTGTTTGAGGCAAATGGAATAAAGGTAGATTAACACTCACTTGCCTCTTCAAAACGTAGAGTTGATGATGGCGTGATATCCTCTATGATATTGCATTATTAGCATCATCCCAGGAGGGTCCATATCCTTTTCCTATTATGCCCTTCCTAATAGACAGAGAGAACCGCCCCGACAAGGGCGCCCTTGCCTTCTTCAAAACTGGCTAAGTAAGGAGACGCTGATAAATCTGAAGCTGATCCAATCTATATTTCTTGCATCCACCAGCATTTATCTATTCATCACCACAGGGTCATTGTTACCCTTATAGTCTGTGAGTGTATACCTCTACTTTCCCCTGAGGAACCACGACCTCGTGGAGAAACGCGTCAGGATGGAGGTTAAGATTTTTATTATACCAGATTTTTTAATTAACTTTTCCTATTATGCCCTTCCTAAGAGGCAGGGAGAACCACCCCGACAAGGGCGCCCCTGCCTCATCTTCAAAAGTCGCTGAGTAAGAAGATGCTGATACATCTGAAGCTGATCCAATCTATATATCTTGCATCCACCAGCATTTATCTATTCATCACAACAGGGTCATTGTTATCCTTATAGTATGTGAGTGTATATCTCTACTTTCCCCTGAGGAACCACGACCTTGTGGAGAAACGCGTCGGCACGGAGGACAGGTGAATAGGTAGAACATGAGAATAACTGCCAGGTGGGCGGGGCTAGCCTTGGGTCGGTGGGGCTAACACCTTCTCATGACTAAGATTTGAGCATTAAATGCTCCAAAACTACAGCATCTTAAAAAAATAAGGGACACAGCATTGGAAACAGAAGGGGGCATAACCTATGTGACAGGTTCCCTTTAAGGAATAAGACATCAATGAAACGTTTATACATTACTTTCTTGGATGAACATTCCATATTCTGATGTATAGATGTCTCCTTAAATTGCCCCATAAATAAATTTGGCATATGATGGGGTCATACAGGTCCCCATCGCAGTACCGCATATTTGTTTATATCTGGTATCATTGTATATAAAGTGATTATTATATAGAAAGAGACTTCTATTATGAAGTCTCTTAGGCCAGATGTTAACAGAGGATCTTTTTCAATGTATTTCTCTACACTAATTATTCCTAAACCCATAAACTGATTTTGGGAAAATATGGGCCGGATTTGCATCCAGTTCGGAGACAAATCTTTATATCACGGGGGAGGGGTTTAAGTAGCGGGGTAAAATTAATAAAATTCAAGCCCCTCAAAAAAACTGGGGGACCCTGTTTACATTTTTCCTGCAGAAAGAAAAATCCAAAAAATTAGGGAAAAAAAATTGGTTTCTGAAATGCCAATCCCGGGAGTTTAATGGGCCCCTCAGTTTTGGTGAGGGAAAGCCAAAAAACGTCATTATTTGCCCTTTTTTTGTGATTTTCCGGGCCCTTCTGTACCCTTGATACAACCTGCTTATGCCCCTCTGTGACATCTAAGCCCCGGTGGCCACTTCCTTTCTGAGAGCATCTGCTTTAAAACCCTTTGGAAAAGGGCCCGAGGTAAAGCTAAACCCCATTGTAAGGTTTTTGTCTTGGTTTCTTTGTTGTCATAAGGGTGAACAAAAGGGAAATGGGGGGCCGGTTTTACTAACAATTCACATTGACCCCCTTTAAATTTTATTGGGCGTTTCGGGGTTTAAAAAACCCCTTTTTTGGGGGAATTTTGCCCTAAAGCCCTTGTTAGAGTTCAGCAAGTTGGGGGGGAAAGGAAAGCCCGGGAGCCCCGGAACATTTTGGGAAAGAGCATTGAAGGGGAGAGACGGGGCATTTACCGCAATACGGGGGGAGCCCGGGGAAATTTACTCCCATCTAGGGGGGGAAGGGGGGCGGGGCATTTACCGAAAATCTCGGGGGGAGAGAGGGGGCTTTTAAACTCCCCTCTACGGGGGGAGAGAACGGGGCTTTTACGGGGCATTCAGGGGGGGGAGAAAAAGGGGGAGGAGGGGGCCATTTCCCAACATCTACGGGGGAGAGTGGGGGGGGCCTTTTTACCGAATCTGGGGTGAGCCCTTTGGGCATTTACCGCCTGTAGGGGGGGAAGAGAGGGGGGAAATTTTAACCGCCCTGAAAGGGGGGAGAGAGGGGGGAAATTTAAACCCCCCTCTAAAGGGGGGAGAGACGGGGGAATTTTTTCCCCCTCTACGGGGGAAAAAAACGGGGTTTTTACCGCCTCTACGGGGGAGAGCCCGGGGGCTTTTTACCCCCCCCTCTACGGGGGGAGAGAGGGTTTAAATTTCCCCCTCTCGGGGGGGGGGAAAAGGGGTTTCCCTTTTTACCGCCCCTTGGGGGGGGGAGACGTTTGGTTTTTTAACCGCCTCTACGGGGGGGGGGGAAAAGGGGGGCATTTACCACCTCTAGGGGGGGGGGGGGGGGAGGAGAAGGGGCCCTTTTACCCCCCTTCTCCCGGGGGGGGGGAAAGAGGGGGGCATTTACCCCCTCTGGGGGGGGGGGGGGGGAGATGGGGCATTTACCGTCTACGGGGGGGGGGGGAGAGGGGGCTTTTTTAACCGCCTCCGGGGGGGGGGGGGGGGGGAGACGGGGCATTTTCCGCCTCTACGGGGGGGGGGGCATTTACCGCCTCTACGGGGGGGGGGGGGGGGGGACGGGGAATTTATCGCCTTACGGGGGGGGGGGGGGGGGGGGGCATTTTACCCCCCTTACGGGGGGGGGGGGGGGGGAGGGGAAATTTACCGTCTCTCAGGGGGGGGGGGGGGGGGGGGGAGACGGGGCATTTACCCCCTTAGGGGGGGGGAGACGGGGCATTTGCCCCCCCTTTTAGGGGGGGGGGGAGAAGGGGCCCATTTACCCACTCTACGGGGGGGGGGGGGGAAAGGGGCTTTTACCCCCTCCTATGGGGGGGGGAGACGGGGCAATTTCCCGCCTCTACGGGGGGGGGGGGGGGGGGGGGGGGGGATGGGGCTTTTTTTCCCCGCCTCTAGGGGGGGGGGGGGGCGGGGGGGGAGGGGGAACCGGGCTTTACCACCTCTACGGGGGGGAAAAACGGGGTTTTTACCGCCTCAAAGGGGGGGGGGAGACGGGGCATTTCCCGGGCCTTACGGGGGGGGGGGGGAGACGGGCTTTTCCCGCCTCTACGGGGGGGGGGGGGGGGGGGGGAACGGGGCTTTTTTAACCGCCTTAGGGGGGGGAGACGGGGCATTTTACCGCCTCTACGGGGGGGGGGAAAAGGGGGGGCATTTCCCGCCTCTACGGGGGGGGGAAGGGGAGGGGCATTTACCCCCCTTCCCTACGGGGGGGAGCCGGGGCCCATTTTACCGCTTTTCTAGGGGGGAGAGCCGGGGTTTTAAACTGAATCTTAGGGGGGGGGGAAAGTGGGGAAAAATTTACCGAAATCTAGGGAAGGAGAGACGGGGATTTACGGGCCTCTAAGGGGGGGGAGAGAGGGGGGGGGGGCTTTTTCCCTGAAATCAAAGGGGGGAGAGAGGGGGGCATTTCCCCGCTTTCTACGGGGGAGAGACGGGGCTTTTAAAACCGCTTTCAAAGGGGGAGGAAAAAAGGGGGGCTTTTACATAAAACCCCCTTTTGTACGGGGGGGGGAAAAAGGGGGCTTTTTACCGCCCCCTACGGGGGAGAAAAAACGGGGCATTTACCGCCTCTGGGGGAAGGGGGGGAAAAGGAAAAAAAGGGGGGGGCCCCATTTCCCGCTCAAAGGGGGGAAAAAAAAGACGGGGCTTTTTCCCCCCTTTTGGGGGGGAAAAGAGGGGGGCTTTTTTACCCCCTTTCTAGGGGGGAAAGAGGGGGGGGCTTTTTTCCCCCCTCTAGGGGGGGAGGGGAAGGGTTTTTGATTTTACCCCCCCTCTACGGGGGGGGGGGGGGAGGGTTTGGCATTTACCCCCCTCTACGGGGGGGGGGACGCTGAAATTTCCCGCCTTACGGGGGGGGGGGGAGACGGGGCTTTTTACCGCCTCTACGGGGGGGGGGGGGGGGATAAGGGGCATTTACCCCCCTTCTACGGGGGGGGGGGGGGGGGAGATGGGGCTTTTACCCTTATGGGGGGGGGGGGAGGGGGTTTTTTTCCGCCTTACGGGGGGCGGGACGGGGCTTTTTACCGCCTCCAGGGGGGGGGGGGAGCGGGGCTTTTTTTTTCCGCCCACGGGGGGGGGGGGGGGGGAAATTTACCCCCTCTGGGGGGGGGGGGGAGAGGGGGCTTTTATCGCCCCCCTTACGGGGGGGGGGGGGGGGGGGGGCATTTACCGCCTCTAGGGGGGGGGGGGAAAAGGGGGATTTTACGTTCTCGGGGGGGGGGGGGGGGCGGGGGGGGGGCCCCATTTACCCCCTTACGGGGGGGAGACAGGGCTTTTTTACCGCCTTTTGGGGGGGGGGGGAGAGGGGGGCATTTACCCCCTTTACGGGGGGGGGGAGAGGGGAAAATTTTTACCGCCTTATGGGGGGGGGACGGGGAAATTTACCCTTCTAGGGGGGGGGGGGGGGGGGGGAGAGGGGGTTTTTTAAAGGGCCTCTAGGGGGGGGGGGTGGGGGGGAAAACCGGGCATTTTTTTCCCACCTTTTACGGGGGGGGGGGGAACGGGGGGGGGCATTTACCCTCAAAAGGGGGGGGGGGAAAAAGGGGGGTTTTAAAGGGCCTTAGGGGGGGGGGGAGAGGGGGATTTACCCCCCTTTGGGTGGGGGGGAGGGGGGGGGGGGCATTTTCCGCCTCTAGGGTGGGGGGGGGGAACGGGGCATTTACCGCCAACGGGGGGGGGAGGGGGGGTTTTAACCCCCTCGGGGGGGGGGGAGAGGGGCATTTTACCCCCCTCTACGGGGGGGGGACGGGGCTTTTTTCCGGGCCTCTACGGGGGGGGGGGGGAACGGGGAAATTTTACCCCCCTTTTACGGGGGGGGGAAAGGGCGGGGGGGGGAACGGGGCATTTACCCCCCCCTTCTACGGGGGGGGGGGGAGCTTTGGCTTTTTTACCCCCTTTCTACGGGGGGAGACGGGGCTTTTTAACCCCCCCTCTACGGGGGGGGAAAAGGGGGGGGCAAATTTTAAAGGGCCCTTCTATGGGGGGGGGGGGAAGGGGGGGCATTTTTCCCAACCTAACGGGGGGGAGAGGGGGGCCTTTTAAAACCCCCTTTCTACGGGGGGGGGAATGGGGAAAATTTTACCGCCTTGGGGGGGGGGGGAGACGGGGGAAATTTAAACCCCCCCTTTCGGGGGGGGGGGGGGGAACGGGGCATTTACCGCCTCTAGGGGGGGGGGAGATGTGGCTTTTTACCGCCTCTACGGGGGGACGGGGCATTTACCCCCTCTAGGGGGGGAAGAGGGGGGCATTTTTTAAAGCCCTCTACGGGGGGGAAAAACGGGGCATTTTAACCCCCTTAGGGGGGGATAGGGGGGCTTTAAAACCCTTTTAGGGGGGGGGGGGGGGGGGGGGGGACGGGGAAAAATTTCACCCCTTTAAAAGGGGGGGGGGGGGACGGGGGATTAACGCCCCCCTTTTCGGGGGGGGGGGGGGGGGGGGGGAGAGGGGGGCTTTTTCCGCATCTAGGGGGGGGGGAAAGGAGGGGCATTTCCCGCCTTACGGGGGGGGGGGGGGGGGCGGGGGGCATTTCCCGGGGGCCCCTCAAAGGGGGGGGGGGGCAGCGGGGCCCATTTTACCCCTCTAGGGGGGGGGGGGGGAGACCGGGGCATTTACGCCTTACGGGGGGGGGGGGGGGGGGGACCCGGGGGGGGGGGGGCTTTTTTAACGCCTCAAAGGGGGGGGGAGGCGGGGCCATTTTACCCCCCTTTAAAACGGGGGGGGCGGGGGACGGGGGGCCAATTTTTAAACCGCCTTACGGCGGGGGAGGGAGGAAGGGGCATTTACCCCCTTTTTCGGTGGGGGGGGGAAAAGGGGCATTAACCCCCTTTTGGGGGGGGAAGGGAGAGGGGGCTTTTTTTCACCCCCTTAAGGGGGAGGGGGAGGGGGGGGGCTTTTTCCCGCCTTTTCCGGGGGGGGAGGGGGGAAATTTTACGACTTTTGGGGGGGGGGGGGGAGCGGGGGCATTTTACCGACTCAAACGGGGGGGGGAAGGGGGGAATTTCCCGGGGAATCTACGGGGGGGGGGGAGGGGGGGGCTTTACGCCTTTTTTACTGGGGGGGGGGGGAAGGGGGAAATTTCCCGCCCTCAAATGGGGGGGATGGGAGGGGAAATTTTACCCCCCTTTTAAACGGGGGGGGAGGGGAGAGACGGAGCATTTAACCCCCCTCTACGGGGGAGAGACGGAGCTTTTTTCCCCCCTTTTACAAAGGGGGGGGGGGGGGGAACGGGGCCCATTTACCCCCTTTAAAAGGGGGGGGGGAAACGGGGGGGGGAATTTCCCGCCTCTACGGGGGGGAGACGGGGCTTTTTTACCCCCCCTTAAAATGGGGGGAGAGGGGGAAATTTAAACCCCCTCTACTGGGGGGAGGAGGGGGTTTTTACCCCCCTTTTACGGGGGGGGGGGGGGGGGGGGGGAACGGGGCTTTTTCCCGCCTTTTCGGGGGGGGGGGGACGGGGCCCAATTTTTACCGCCTCTACGGGGGGGGGGGGGGGAGAGGGGGGCTTTTTACCCCCTTTTTGGGGGGGGAAAAGAGGGGGTGGCATTTTTACCGCCTTCGGGGGGGGAGAGATGGGGGCATTTATGCCTCTACGGGGGGGGGGGGGCGGGGGGGGCATTTACCCCCCTTACGGGGGGGGGGGAGGGGGGGGCATTTACCCCCTCTACGGGGTGGAAAGGAAGGAGGGGGGGGACGGGGGGGCCACTTCCCGCCTTTCTCGGGGGGGGGGGGAGGGGAGAGGGGGGGCATTTCCCCGCCCTCTACGGGGGGGAGGGGGCGGCATTTACCGCCTCTAGGGGGGGGGGGGGGGGGCGGGGGGGGGGAACGGGGGCACTTACACCCCCCTCTAGGGGGGGAGAGGGGGGGGCCATTTTAACCCCCCTTTTAGGGGGGGAGACGGGGCAATACCGAAATCTAGGGGGGGGGGGAGAGGGGCGGCACTTTCCGAAAATTTTGGGGGGAGAGACGGAAAAATTTTTTTCCCTTTTAAGGGGGGGGGAGACGGGCATTTTTAACCGCCCTACGGGGGGGGGGGGGGGGGAAAAGGGGGAAATTTACCGCCTCTACGGGGGGGGGGGAACGGGGTTTTTACCGCCTCTACGGGGGGGGGGAAGGGGGCTTTAAACCCCCCCTCTAGGGGGGGGGGGGGGGATTTAGCCCCCCTCTAGGGGGGGGGGGGGGGGAGATGAGACGGGCCCCTTACGGCTCTACGGGGGGGGGGGGGGGGAGAGGGGCATTTAGGGCATTTAAAAAAAAATTTTTTCAATACATTTTATGTTCATCCTAAAAAAAAAAATTTAAAACCAAAACCCAAAATATCCCGAACTTTTTTCGGGATAGAGAAAAGAAATTATGAAATTACCATGCAGTTAGTATTGTGGATTTTTTTTTTGGAATATGGAACATACTTTCCAATCAAGTTTTTTTAGGGGTTTTTCTAAACCGGGACCGGGTGATTTTTTGCTTTGATGTTGTAGAAGGTGAAGTTTCTCCTTGAAGAGAACACTAAGGTGTAGGGAGATCTATTGGCCATATAACGCTTCCTTGGAAACCAGTAAATACAGTTGGGGGGAAAGAAAATTCCCTCCCCCCCCAAAAAGGCCTCTCACCCGCCAAAAACCCTTTTTGCTCTGCCCCTATGGGGGGGCACACAAAAATAAAAGTTTTGTCCCCAAAGCTTTTCAGTCTTTTTTTTAAAAGAAATTTTTCAGCATTGCTGAAAAAAAAAACCGGGAAAACAGGTCCCATAGACTTTAGTAGTAAAAACGTTCTGGAGTCTCCACAGAAGGTTTTTTTTTTGTTTATGCACATTTTTGCTCCAGGTAGTTTTTTGTAACATGTTGCAAGAAACGACAAAGCAGGGCAGAAAATTTACTACTGGAGTCTATGTAAAGTGCCGGACGGTTTTTGGCGCGGTTTTTGGACGATTCTGCTGAAAAACATCCCAGGTGTTTAACAAGGTCGATGGACTTTGCAGACATTAAAAACTGTCCCAAAAACTGAAAAGCACCCAAAGAACTCGTTGGAAACCTGGCTGCTTTGGACAAAAAAAATGACGTTCAAAGCAGTTTTTAGGTTTTAGTTTTGATCAAGCTTTTTGCCCTGTGCTGTGTGGCCCGAGCCTAACAGGTGTCTGCAGAGACTTTTCCTTATGAAGAAGCTGCTGGAGTTACTCCACATTCCCAGTCATGTTTCACAGCCCTGTAATGGGTCTGACATGACTGCAAGGGACGCTACTTCCACTAGATGGCACCAGAGATCTAGCTTTCTTTCCTACAGCCTATTTACGTATTTCCCAGGGAGCATTGCAAGGCCTATAAGTTTCCCTACGCCTTTGGTCTGAATGCACATGGGATGGATTTGCTGTGGATTTGGTGCATATTTTTCTACTTCCATCGGAAAAGCCAAATTCTGCATATGTGGGTTTCGTCTTCTCTCATTAAAGTCTCTGTAGAAAATTTTGCAGTTATATCCACAATGCACTCCGCAGCAAATCCGTCACGTGTGCATTTACCCTCAAGGTGCTCTCCTCATGGAGAAGCCTCACCCCTCCAGATCCTCTCTGTGCTGAGAGCTCATGCACAATCTGCTCAGTGATGTCATTTTCACTATTTTCTCCTTGTTGCAGTTGAAGTTTTACCCCGGACTCTGGAAAGAGAGAACAAGAGTCCCGTGACCTTGTACATCTTGAAGGATAAGGTACCAGAGGACTAGACTTATATTTGTGTCCCTATGATCTGTGCACGGAGCACGTTACCTGCAGGATGCTGCTCTCTTCCATTAGGTGTCAGTCTCCTCCTGTTCTTCAGATTTCAGAATTTTGGTAGAAGGTTTCGCGGTGAATTTTTCCGATTTGAAATTTTTGTTGGGTGAAATATTTGAATGTCCTCATCATAAGGTGCAGCATAGCCCCAATTTGTCTGTATTTTAGATTTTGGAGGATATTTAAGCAAGCGATTGATTACTTCTATCTATTTTTACTCCAGATAAACACATAAATGTGATCACATCCTAGGACACCATTCCCTGCTCCCAATGTTCAGATATAAAACTTAGGTACAATTTCCTTCCTCCCCCCTTCTTCCCAGGACATTTACTGCAGGTATAAGAGGTTGCACAGTGGGTTATTTTTCTATATCCTCTTTTGGTGACCCCAAAATGTCTCATTAACATGAATGTCAACCCCTAAGATCATTTTAATTATTTTAATAAAAATTATTGTTGATAAATTTCTTTATAGAGCCAAGCTTTATTTTCCAAAAACTTGGCTCCAAATGCAGAGATATAGATTTAAAAGATATTCTGCCAGTAGCCGCTGTTTGCACATTAAATTTACTTATAAGTATTCAGTGGGCTCCTGGGCGCTGTGGTGGGGGCTGCATTTGAAAGTATAAATCTAATGTGAAGCTCCACTTCCAGGGCAGCTGTGGGCTGGTATCTTTAGTATGGGAAGGCCCCAATATCCATGGACCTTCCCATCCTGATAGTATCCTAGGATACTATTCCCTGCATGCAGCATTCAGATATCATACTTGGGTACAAACTCCCCCGTCTTTCCAGAACATTTACTGCAGATATCAAAGGTGGTATAGTGGGTTCTTTTTAAGATTTCTTCCTTTAAAGGACCTCAAAATATCTCATTAAAAGGGTTCCCAACTCTTGTCAATCCCTGCTTTTTTTCCTGATACATGGCTCCAAATCCCTTGCAGAGATATAGATTTAAAAGATATTCATCCTGTAGCCGCTGTTTGTACATTAAGGGCGACATGTATGAACAGGGTTGCATCAGATAATGCGTCAGATAATTACGTCAGATAATTCTTTCTAATGCGCCCGGTCGGGCATGCAGAAGTTAAGGCACACTAGAACCGTACGCAGCTACATATTTATAGCTTCGCTACGGCATTTCTGGCCGCATTACAGCTGGAACAGGTAGAGCACTTTTAAAGTGGTATACCTGAGCCAGAAATGTTGCCCGTAGAGCGGGTTCATAAATCAGGCGCATTCTAGACTAATGTTAGGCGCATGAGATTTGCCGTGTTAAGGCCAAATTTCATACATGTCGCCCTAAATGTAATTGTAAGACAGTTTTCAGTGGGCTCCTGAACGCTTTGTAGTGGGGGCTACATTTGAAAGCATAAATCTAATGTGATGGTCCGCTTCTGGGGCAGCTGTGGGCTGGTATTTTAGTATGGGAAAGACTCGATATCCATGGACCTTCCCATCTTGATAGTATTCTAGGATACCATCCCCTGCACTTAGATATCAGACTTAGGACTTAGGACATTTACTGTAGTAACAAAGGTGGCATACTGGTTTATTTTTAATATTTTTCCTTTGAGAGAACCCAAGATATAAAAAAGGAAATATGAGTCAGCTCACCACTCCTTACCCAGGACTGCACGGACCCACCTCGTACGTGTGAAACAACAGATGAATATAGCAAAAATCCTGAAATCCTTTAGATTAATTAAAAGGTTGCTTTATTTAGACTTAATTAAGCTGGACAAAAACCACAAAATATGACCCCGAAATATGTAATTAAAAGTATACTCCACTATTGACAGCCCCTGCGTTGTTTCCTGATACATGGCTCCAAATCCCCAGCATAAATATAAAAGATATTCTGCCTGTCGGCCCTGTATGTACATTAAATGTAATTGTAAGACAGATTTAGTGAGCCTGAATGGGCCCGTAGTGGGGGTGAAATTTGAAAGCATAAATCTAATGTGATGGTCCGCTTATAGGGCAGCTGTGGGCAGGTATTTTTAGTATGAGAAAGGTCTAATATCCATGGACCTTTCCCTCTAGGATACCATTCCTTGTACCCAACATTCAGATATCAGACTAAGGTACAACCCCACCCCCTCTTTTCAGGACATTTACTTCAGATATTAAAGTTGGCATAGTGGATTATTTTTGTTATTATTTCCTCCTTTAAGAGACCCCAAAATATGTCATTAAAAGGGTTCTTCACTTTTGACTATCTCTGCTTTGTTTGCCTGATACATGGCTCCAAATCCCTTTCCAAATCCCCATTTAAAGATATTCTGCCTGTAGCCGCAGTTTGTATATTAAATTAAATAAAATAACATTTTAAGAAAGTAATCCGTGGCCTCCTGAATGCTTTGTTGGGGGTTGCATTTGGAAGCGTATTTATTGTTAGGGTCCGCTTCTAGGGTGACGGTAACTGACTCTTCCCAGTACCCCTGGTGCGTTGGCTACTGGGGCAAAAGTAAGAGTGGGTTAGTATTAGCTTTTGGGGGGAAAAGAAACACTACTGGCTGACACCAAGCCCTAGCCCTAGTAATAGAGATGAGTCTATAAGATTCTCCATTACTGAAACCAGAATAAAATAGTAAAAAATAAAACACTAAAACAACCCAAAAAAACCTTTTATTTAAATAAACATACCCAGATAACATCCCTCATGACCATTTTACTTAAAAAATAAAAAAAACTCTGGTCCAACGTAGTCCAACGAGTCCAATGCAGTCCAATTAGTCCAACGCAGTCCAATGAGGGGAAACCTGTAAAGTACCGAAACACTAACCAGAATTTATTTACCAGCTATCTATAGTGCCTAATGCAGCATGATTTCTAAATACATTGCTGCACATGGGTACATCCCAATTAAGCAGATTAGTTAGCCAGACCCATACTATTAGTTAGAAAGCCGCCCCCAGCTCAGTATCTAGGTAGATAGGCTGTTCATTATGTAGGTAGGGCCACCAGGAACTTAAGCCCCAGATAGGCAGATAGCCAAGGCTCTAGCTAGGTATGTAGGCTCCAGGTGGGTGGGTAGGTAAGTTATCAAGGCCGATTTAGGAAGGTAGACAAGTCCTATATACCCCCATGAGTGCAGCCACAGATACCCCCATACGCCCTATTACATTTCAGTCTGATAAACCAGTCTGTCTTCTGTTTAGCAGGAATCTACGGAAGCCGAGGAAGACTCCCCAACAGAATCAAGGACGGCATCTGACACATCGGGGTCCCCCAGTTACACAAGCGGCAGGTCCCCCAGGCCAAGTACTCACTGCGGTCACAGGTACCACCACTCCCCAGCGAGGTCACCACCTGCCAGCAGAGAGCACGGATCTCCACCCAAGTCTGCCGGACCCCGAACTACCGCTCGGTCATTGCGAGCCGCGGGCGTGCATGTTATTCGCGAACAAGACGAAGAATGTGCAGTGCAGAGTAACGCCTAAAATGTGGACAAACTAGGGGGCGCAGGGGGCGTGACAGGAGCCTAAAATGTGAAATGACTGGTGGTGCAGGGGGCGGGGTAGGAACCCAAAATGTGCACAGACTGGGGGTGCAGGTGGTGGGGCAGGAACCTAAAATGTGCACAAACTGGGGGTGCAGGTGGTGGGGCAGGAACCTAAAATGTGCACGCACTGGGGGCGCAGGGGGTGGGGCAAGAACTGTAATCATCAATCACCAGGACCCAGCAGCGCACATAGCAGATTAGGTCGTTAGAGCTATTGTCTAGAGGCTATAGTGTAACGTACGCCGCTGCCGAGCTATAATGTGGTGTCCTCACTGTAGATCTATATAATAAAGTGACTTCGGTCAGCGGACTGAGCGCTGCTGGGAATGATTGGCTCCTGTCGAAGAACATCATCAGAGGCATAAAACCCTCCACCACATCCACACAAGAGAAGCATTAAGGCTTAAATCAATGTATAATGAAAGTGGGGGAAAAGTCTTATTTACATGCAAAGGCTAAACGCCTAATCAGAACTAATTTTTCTAATGGTAAATACAATCTTCTCTGGGAGCCTGGATTCCAGAACAACACATATCCAGACCTCAAGAATCATCTCCGCTGGTGGCCCCAAGATTCAACTCCACTGGTGGCCCCAAGAATCAACTCCACTGGTGGCCCCAGGAATCAACTCCACTGGTGGCCCCCCAAGAATCATCATCCAATGTGTGGGGTTCCCAAGAATAAGCTCCACAGGTGGCCCCAAGCACAATCATCTCCACTTGGTAGGCCCCCCAAAGAATCAGCTCCCTACGTGGGTCCCAAGAATAAGCTCCCCTGGGTGGCCCACGAATCCATACCCACTGGTGGCGCCCCAAGAATCAACTCCACTAGTGGCCACCAGAAACAACTCCACTAGTGGTCCCCAAGAATCCAACTGCACAAACATGTTGAGCCCATAGAATCAAACTCCACTAGTGCCCCAAGAATCAACTCCACTGCCCTCGGCCCAAGAATCATTCCACATGGTCGGGTCCCAAGAAGCAACTCCACTGGCTGGGAACAAGAATCAACTCCACTGGTGGGAACCAAGAAATCAACCTCCACTGGTGGGACTCCAAGAATCCCGCTCCATGTGGCTCCCAAGAATCATCTGCAATGGGGCACCTAGAATTCAATGTCCACTGGTCGCCCCCACTAATCCGCTCCACTGGTGCACCAAAAATCTAACTTCACTGGTGGCCCCAAGATTCAGACATTCACGTGGAGAACCAAGCATCATCATCCATTTGAGGCCCCAAGAATCAACTCCAACTGGTGGGCCTAAAAGAACATCTCACACTTTGAGGTGGCCCCCGGACCACCCAGTCCGACACTGACAGAAGACCGATTTATACTGCTAATGTGTTTAGAATACAGAGGACTAAATGTAACAAACCCTCAGCTGTGTGAAGTATTAGGTCTATCCAGGTTTTTCAGTGACCCCCCCCCCCCCCCCCCCCCCCCCCCCCCCTCTGGATGATACCATTCACTGACCTCAAGTTAAAATGTGTGAAATTAGGGAGGCAAATGAAAATTCAAAGTATATGAATAAACCATACAGACCGCGCCCATCCTGCATCCTATAGTGGTGGACGCGGCGGTGGAATGAAGAAGATTCGCCATCAGGAGCACATGACAGGCGGTCGTTCAATTAACTAACACCCCCCGAGTAACGCTGGCGAGGGCACTTGGGGGGCCAGGTCACTTATGCTCAGGGGATTTGTAGCTGCCGATGTAGCTTTACTGTTCAGGAGATGGAATAATAGAAATTTTCGTAAGATTAGGAAATGTAATAGCAAAGAATAATAACTATTAATTCCCGCGCTCTCCCTGCACCAATAGTGCCTCATACGTTATTCACTGAATCACCGCCAGTCACTGACCTCGGCGCTCACGCACTGTCCATGGAAGCGATTACATGAATGGTTTATGTTATCATAGGAACAGTAAGGACCTACAAACATTGCTTGTGGCTGGGTGCCATGGGTTGGAGCGATTCTAGGGTGGTGTGTTGTGTGTTGTGGGGTGTGTTGTGGTGGAATAACAACGGGGGGTGGGGGGGACAAAAAAAGGGGGGGGGGGTGGGGGGGGGGGAGGGGGGGGGGGGGGGGACACAAATAAATATAAAAAAACAAAAACAAAAAAATGCTGGGGGGGGGGGGTGGGGGGGGGGGGGGGGGGTAAAAAAAAAAAAAAAAAAAAAACAAAAAAAAAAAAAAACAACAAACAAACAACAAAACAAACAATGAGGCTGTGTAGCGAGGGGCATGTAGCGAGTGAGCGAGCTGGGCATGGGGCCCTATAGAGAGGGGGCTGGAGCAATGGGGCTGCAGGGCTGGGGCCATGGGGCTGGAGCGATGGGGCTGTGCCCATGTGTGGCTAGAGAGATGTGGTCCTGGAGCTATGGCGGGCCATGGGATGAGCGATGAGGCTGGGGCCATGGGACTGGAGCGATGAGGCGCGGCGCACTAGCAGGGCTGGGGCCATGTGGGCCTAGAGAGATGGGCTGAGCGATGGGACTTAGAGAAGATGGTGGCTGGAGCGCCTGGGGCTTGGAAGGGGGGGTGCCAATGGGCTGGAAAAGCCCCGATTTTTGTGGCTGAGAGGCCACTGGGCTACAGAGTCAGATGGGCGCTGGAGCGGATAAGGGCTAGGGTGCCATGGCTAGACAGATGGGTGCTGGAGTCGATGAGGTAGCTGGGGCCAGGGCTAGAGACGTATGGCGTGGCTGGAGCGATGGGGCTGGGGCCATGGGGCTAGAGAGATGGGGCTGGAGCGATGGGGCTGGGGCTGGAGCGTTGGGATGGGGCAATGGGGCTGTAGCGATGGGGCTGGAGCGATGGGGCTGGGGCCATGGGGCTAGAGAGCACAGGGGAGCTGGAGCAAGGGGGCGGCCAGGCTGGCCATGGGGCCCAGGAGCGATGGGCTGTGGGCACTGTGGCACGAGAGATAGGGGCCTGGACGATGGGACTAGAGAGATGGGGCTGGAGCGATGGGGCTGGGGCCATGGGCTAAGGATATGGGGGCATGGGGGCCATGGGCTATAGAGAAGGGGCTGGAGCGTATGGGACAAGAGAGTATGGGCTGGAGCGATGGTGCTGTGGCCAATGGGGCAAGTACGAGAAAGGGCCTAGACGAGCCATGCGGGGCTGGATGCGATGGGGCTGGGGCCATGGGGCTGGAGCGATGGGCATAAGAGATGGGGCTTCGAAGGATGGGAGCTGGGGGCCATGGGGCTAGAGAGATGGGCGAGGCTGGAGACGATTGCGGGGCTGGGCCATGGGACTAGAAGATGGGCTGATGGGCCAGGTGGTTGATAAGGGGGGGGGGCGATGGTGAGGGCCCATGGGGCTGGGGCGATGGGGCTGGGGCCATGGGACTGGAGCGATGAGGCTGGGGCCATGGGACTGGAGCGATGGGGCTGGGGCCATGGGGCTGGAGCGATGGGGCTGTAGCGTTGTGGCTGCAGAGATGGGGCTGGAGTGATGGGGCTGGGGCCATGGGGCTGGAGCGATGGGGCTGTAGCGTTGTGGCTGCAGTGATGGGGCTGGGGCCTTGGGGCTGGGGCCATGAGGCTAGAGAGATGGGGCTGCAGTGATGGGGCTGGGGCCATGGGGCTAGAGGGATGGGGCTAGAGAGATGGGGCTGGGACCATGGGGCTAGAGATGATGGGGCTGCTGTGATGGGGCTGGGGCCATGGGGCTAGAGAGATGGGGCTGGATTGAAGTGTGCTGGTGGGCATGAGCGCTAAGAGAAGGTGGCGAGGCTGCAGTTGAATGGTGCTGAGGCCTCTAGAAGATGTGGGCTGGTGTGCCTGGGAAACATGGCGCTAGAGGGATGGGGCTGGGGCCATGGGGCTAGAGAGATGGGGCTGCAGTGATGGGGCTGGAGAGATGGGTCTGGATGGAGCAATAGGCGGAAGTGGTTAGGATCTGGAAAATAGGCCTGAACGTTGGGCAGGAGTGCAGTTGGAGTTGCGTTGCGGTGCACGGTAGTGAGGTTGAGAGTAGCGGTGATGAGGCAGGAGTGGTTGAGGTGCGGTGATTGTGTCAGGAGTCTAGGTGGAGGTGCGCAGTGATGGGCAGGAATGTGAGCCAGGTGCGGCTTGATGTTCAGGAGTGGTTGAGGTGTGGTGATGGGGCAGGAGTGGTGGAGATGCGGTGTGATGTGTGTAGCAGGAGTGGTGGCATGGTGCGGTCACTGGTCAGTGATGTGGTGGAGGTGCGGTGATGGGGCAGGAGTGGTGGAGGTGCGGTGATGGGGCAGGAGTGGTGGAGGTGCGGTGATGGGGCAGGAGTGGTGGAGGTGCGGTGATGGGGCAGGAGTGGTGGAGGTGCGGTGATGGGGCAGGAGTGGTGGAGGTGCGGTGATGGGGCAGGAGTGGTGGAGTCAATTTATGTGAAAGTGCTGTGATATCTGGGGCAGGAGTGGTGGAAGGTACAGCTGAGATGGGCATCGCTGTGGAGGTGCGGTATGGGGCCATGGAGTCTAGTGGATGGTGCCGGTGATGGGGCAGGAGTGGTTGAGGTGCGGTGATGGGGCAGGACTTTGTGGAGGTGTTGGGTGAATTGGGGCAGTGAAGTTGACAGGTGCGGTGGATGGGCAGGCAATGGAGTAGCAGGAGTGCGGTGAATGGAGGGCAGGAGTGGAGAAGGTTCGGTGATGAGGGGCATGGAGTGGTGTGAAGAGTGCAGTGATGGGCAGTCGTTGTTCGAGGAGCGGTCTGAATGGGGGCAAGGAATGGGATGCAGGTGCCGGTGATGAGGGGCAGGTGATTGGTCGAGTGCAGGTCCTTATGGGGCGGAGTGGGTGGAGAGCGGAGATGGGGCAGTAGTGGAGTGTGACAGGTGCGGATGATATGGTGCAGGAATGTTGCAGTCGGATGTTGAGCAGGAGTGGTGGAGGCGTGCGGTGATACACGGGGGCCACGTCGTATAGGTGGAGGGTGTTCGGGTGAAATGGGCGTGAAATGGTGTGTTTTGCAGGAGCGTGATTGTGCAGGACTGTGCAAGTTGGCGTTGATGGGGCAAGCGTTGGTCTGGAGTAGCGGTGATGGGCAGGACATGGAGTAGCAGGTGCGGTGATGGGACAGGAGTGGTGGAGGTGCGGTGATGTGGCAACGCTGTGTGAGATGCAGGGGGGGAGCGGTGGTAGTGGGGAGATAGAAACAGAGAGAACCGGAGTTTGAGTGGCGGTGTGAAAGGTTGCGTGATGCGGATAAGATTAGAAAGGACAACTGGCGGTGACAGCAAAGCAGACAATATATTCCTTCAGTGTGATACTGGGATTACATAAGGGTGAGTCGGGATGTTAACAATATCATGTTGGAGAACTCATCAAAGGAAATGAGTCATTAAGAGGCATGATGCAGTATGATATAGATGGTCTGCGGCGCAGGGAATTAAAATATCATGTTTGTCCTTAACGTCCTTAATTCCTAAGTTAGCGGACAGTCCGAGTATCTAAGGAACCATCAAAGGGCGTTCCACACCATTTCCTTTTCCTTCGGTTACGTACAATTTGAGGATCTCCCCAGCTCGTAATTTCATATATCCTTTTACTGTCCTTTGTTAGCCGCTCCCATAATCAGCCTGTCTGCCACCCCCATATTGCTATGATTCTTAGTATAAGCCATTATTTATACAGGATTGTCCCTGTAGCACCATAGTGATATATGTAGGTGACCTTACCCAGTCCTGAAAGAAGGAGCTTGATATGTCTTATCTGCTGTCAGTCGGCCTCTATCGAAGTATCATCATTCCGGTACTCGTAAAATATCACTTTCTGTTGATCGCTCCAACTTATCCAAATGTGAATTTGCTGACATCCCAGCGAACCTCAATTCCATACGTCCCCGAATCCCATTATGCCCTACAAGCCGTCTATATCTTTCTCGATCTATTTTCCCACCTTACCCAGATAGCAGAACATTTATGTTCTTGCAGAGTCCCTTTTTACTATAGCATGCCACATGTTCTCCACGCTTAGTTTGTCCTCCAGTCTTTGTCAGACTTCTCAACTCACTAATACCGGGCCCTACCTGTTGTTACCCCCCGGCGTTTGTGACAGAACCTGACAGGCAATGAAGTCGCGCCCCAATTGACTGCTAAAAGATACTAGGCCTTAGAGCGGCTCCTATTCCTTAATTACCCCGCTCATATCACAAGTTTGCGACAGCACAGTTGGTAACGATGGGAGTGGGCTCCCTGACTATAGCAAGTTTCCAATGGGTGAAACTACCAAAGTGACTTATATACTCTACGGACTACCCGCGGACTCAAAAACTCCTCTTAGTCATCTGTTTCTCTAAAAAGAGCTTGACTTCTCCTCTCTATCCCCGTATCAATGTATAATAACAGCGAATTACTTGATGTAAATTGAGGCCAGTGCCACAAGTATATTATGCCCCAATTGATCTCAATTTCGGTATATTCGGTCATCTTATACCTAACTACACCTATGTCGGCTGACTCTATTGCGCTAAAGTCATGATTCTAACTCACCTGACTCTAGTTTTATAACTGTTCAATTGGTAACACAAGCCTGACCTTATACCCTAGTCCACATCTACAAATCCAAGTTGGTTTATGCGTTCGCTAGTACAACCTTTGTGTTTCCGTTCCTCATAGTTCACAGTCCGGATGTCGGGACGATACCTCATTCCATAGATCCTTTGTCTTACAACAAGGGTCTGTAACTGTGTCGTGACAGAGATTGCAATGGTAGTGTCAAACCCTGCTAGCCCAGTACAATCCCATGCCTTTCACCCCCCACCCCCATAAAATCGTAGGTAAAAGGTAGAGACAGAGTGCACACGTATTATCTGAACCAAATAAATGGGTCAGGCATATTCTAAGAACAGGTGCAAAGTAGCCCGCCAGGGTGGCAGGATTATTCGCCGAGTACAAACAAGGAAGGACGTTACAAACGCCAACCAACGCGCCGCATGACGGCAGAATAGACAAGCAGGTCAACAGGAGTCAGGGCAGGAATTGAATAATCATGGTAGGCCAGTTCAAAATGTAGGGCACTGATGTTATTCTGCAAGGAAAGAATGGCGGGAAACTACGAAAGACAATATAATGGCCGAGGAGCCAAGAGAAGGAAAGGTAGTCAGCAGTTGAGCATGCATAAGGTACCGAATGTTGAAGAGGGGGACCAGGTAGTTCGGATAGGGGAATGATTGCACCAAGATGCAGGACACAATGTGAATACCTAAGTTATAGCATTATACACAGCGCATATGGAATTGTTATAGAAAACAAACATGTGCGCACCCTAGTCTGAAATGATTGACTGCTCAATCAGTAATAAAGAACATGTTCTGGATCACGCCAAGGGGCAGTTCCATAGCCGTGCGCCTGTAAAGCTACGAACAGACCTGTAATGACATAAGGGGTAGCACAGGTGGGCATGACATGTGGGTGGTTGGGCACGGCGAGCTGTAAGAGCGGTGACACTAAGAGGTGCACAAAGGGAAGTCAAAGGGGTGTTGAGAGTCCTGCAGGACAGTGTATTGAGTATGAACTGAATGAAAAGGGTACAGGTAGAGTAGGTGGATGGAATGTAATGATCAGTGCGTGTAACAAAATGTTACTTGTAGAGATACATATGAAGAACCTGTGCAGTTCCTGCACAGTGTATGTATAGGATGTAGTCACAGGTAAGGGAGAGATGAGTGCACATGAGCCTATTGGTGCGAAGGCAAGACAACTGCAGATAGACACAGGTGGGCACTGCCATTAATCTGGTGCCATAACTCATGTATCTCACATGAGGAAACAAGAATGAAGTACGGGTGACAAAGTGCAGGACCAGGTGTTAGTATGAAGTCATGAGTCTGAATGTATTCAGAGACAGGATGTCCCTACAATGTATGGTCAATGACGCAGGCGGAAGAGAAGTTAGCACCAGAATTCACTGGACACTGAGGTATTGCGCGGGCAAGTGATGTGAAACTGTCGACAGATAGAGGGTGGGGAAGCCGATTGTCGGGTGCATTAAATGAGAAGATTCTCCAGTGCATAGAACAATGCGGGGGGGAAGGCGTTTGGTGAGACAGGTTGCGGCAAAAAGTAGGGTAATTGTGAGGACAGTACACGTCATCTATAAGGAAGGGTTGGTTGGCATAGAGATCAGTTGCATCAGATTATGGTGAGGGCCACGGGAAGCCTCTCATAAAGGCGCCAGAGGGGATTATAGAGACGTCAAGAAGACAGGATGCTGGTTGGCAGAGGCTTCATTTGCACAACGGATGGGAGCTAAAAAAGTTCACCTATGAAGCATTTAGAAACAGATCAACGTGGTGGAATGTATGACGCATCTGCGGTGATGGGGCAGGATGGTGGAGGAGGTGTCTGGATGCAGTGTGCCGTAGTGTTATGCTTAGCGTACATGTTCTCGGGCGATTGTATTTCTCGAGGCTGGATCAGTTGTGCCTTCTATGTATGCGTATCGGATTCAGTGGTGTTCCTTCGTTGGAGTAGTGATCAGGTCAGCCTTAAGCAGGGTTGTGCAAAGCGAGGTCTGTGCCATACACGTATATCGAGATGTTGTTAATGCTGTGGATCCAAGGAAGTATGTGGCATGAGAAGAGGGCCTAAACAAAAGGCGATATAACTGTGGGTCGATTAGTTTTCTGTCCGTTCATGCATGTAAGGCGTAGCCCCACCGGCCACAGTTCACCTTTTAGTATGAGTGACATCAAGCTCCGTATTAGGATTCCGTTTTCCGACGCGGACTTATCAGATTAGCTTACGTCTTACTGCTTAGCAACCAGGTTAACACGCTAGCGCCACCCACCAGGTGTACCAACATGTCCTGACGGTGATACAGTATACAAGTGAATTCATGAGATGATACCAGTAACGAATAAGAGGCATAAATGGCGAGTGCGCCGAGGCCTATAAGCGCGCGGCAACGGTAGTATATTGAGAGTGGGCAAGCCACAGTCGGAGTGGGAGCGAGAGACGCGAAGAGAGAGGCCAAGCACTTGTATACAGACCGGAGCTGAATAAAACACACGTTGGCAAAGGTAGGTTGTCCAGGTTCCTTGTGAGCTAGGGATCAGAATAGTTAATAGTGGGAGATGCATAGCAATAAAAGGACAGTCGCGCTAATGGAGCGCCGTCATTGTCTGCAGGCTTGTAGCACTCGGACACACGAATTGAACAAATCTGTAGTCGCCCCCCCTTTTAATACAATGGGATCACTCATCGACAACAACGGGTGTATCGGAGTTGCATAATTCAGATTTTTCTACCCACCCCGGCTGTCGTTATTACGTCAATGTACTGAGTGAATCTTCATGACACAGCTTCGTCCCGGCCCCGCTTATCAGAAGATATAGATGTTGCTTTCATCGTGCAGCCAGCACGGTTGCGCTCCCTTGACGCGTAAGTCGTATAGTAGTGGCGTCAAACGCACCCAAGAGTATAGAACCACATGGATCTCCCCTAGCACACCCAAGACCACGCATAATTTACACGAACTGAGATAATTAATTCGTTTAAGCATTACCAAGATCAGTCCTGTCCATCGCAATGAGAACTCGAATCCACATATGATTCTTTATGAGTTTCTTAATAGCCAAACACAGTGTGGCCCCCCCCCCTTGACCAGCCGATAATGCTAATTTCCGTTGGTAGCGTCTACCTGTCCACTTTGTTCCCGCGCTTTCCAATTCCCATTCTCCTAAACACACTTAACCCGCACTTTCTACATCTGACAAGCTGGCCCCGGCAATAGGCCTATGCATAAAGCTCCGTGCAGAGCAACCTATACTTACGTCAGTCTTCCTAATATGTCTAGACCCAGAAACACTGCCCCCGAGCGCGATTGGGTCACCCACCTTACACAGATCCGACTTTCCACGTATACCCCCCATTCCTTATTGCAGCGAGTCCAACAATCAAAAACGAAGTGTCGATGACGCACGGGGACAGACAATTAAAAAATCTTCTCCCAGAGACAATCCCCTCAAGTATTGTCAGTTTATTGTAACTTAGATGGTGTTCATTCCAGGCGATTTGCTCATATGAGAAAATGCTCACCCCTCGAGTCTAGATATTCAAAAAACGGTTATACACGGGAGGGTGTTGATTAAACAAAGGCTTCCGTGTTAGGCAACTGGGCCAAGTCTAATTGCACCCAGGTGCCAAACCACGGGACCATTACCCTGCAACCTTGAATTCACATATCCAATAAACATCGTAGGAAATGGGAATGTAAACTAGTATGGATAGTCAATATACGTGCGGATGGAAGGGGACCAGAGGATATACGTTTTAGGAGACACACAGCAAGTTCCTGTCGAAGATATCAGCATCACCTAATATGTGTCAACCCAACGGACTGCTTCGCTGCGAAACATGTAGCAAGCCGTCATATGTATCCTTTTGTGATGCATCAAGGGTGAAAAGTAATAGCCTCTTGATATTGCCTTAGGTGCCCCATGTTCTAAGTTTTTTTCACTAGTTAAGGGGAGGCGGATGGAATAATAAACATTTGGTTCCGATATTCATCAATAGTGTGTGTTGATAGTACGGCTAGAGATGGACCCGATTGTGCAAAAGGGACGTCCCCCGTTGAGACACAGGAGGTATCGTGCAACGTGCTCCTCCTTGCGCCCATATTCTAGGATTCGCCAGGTCTCCGGATTCTTGAGGATGCAAGTGCTAACGTAGCAGTGTTGTGGTAAGTTATGTCGGAGAGATGCAGTGTGGCAATATGATAGAAGCAGAATGAGTGGTGTGGTGATGTGTTGTCGTGTGCAAGAAACAAAGAGGGCGTGAGCCAATGCGCTTGGAGAGGGAGCTGCTATGGACCAGCACTGATCACTGGGGTCCAGATCGAAGTTGTGGTGTGCGGAGAGTATTGCATAGTTGTATGGTACTAGGTGTAGCGAAGTGTAGTTCGATGGCGAACCTCGGTCTCTAGTGGGGGCTACCGGTAGAGGACAAGTGTATGTTGCAGTGACATCGTGGACACCAAAGAGAAAGTTGTGCGTGTGAAGGGAGAGTCAAGTGTTGATGGTTTCAGGGAGTGAAGAGGTGAAGTAGTGCGTAGAGATTGGGCCATGGATATAAGTGGTCTATTATTAGTGACAGACCATTATGCCGGGCAACAGGAAACACAAGTACAGTCCCAGATCAAAGGAGGAGCCCAAAGCAGGAACTGAACGATATTAGGCTGAGAGCAACATAAGTGGGCTGGTGAGGGTAGAAACCAGCTGTTTGTTTGAAGGGTACCTTGACATCGTGGTTTAATCTTTACTAATATAATTGGGTTAAAAAGAACCTAATGAGAACAAAAGGTCCTCAACAAGGCAGGGTATTCAGACATGTCTGACAAATCAGCACAGGGTACTATAGCAAGTGAAAATCTGAAACATAGGAAAATCCCAATAAACTGAAGGTATGGGCGCGCCAAAAGGGGCACAAACAGAGCCAACCGTGAAGCTCCTGAACTTGGTTCAAATGGAAACAAGAGGTGCGAAGCTCTGCATATAACGTGATCTGACAGTAATAATCACACAGCATAACACTCCACACCTACTAGTAGAATACACATATCAGATCTAAGCTAAGTCATATAATTAATACTCCTCTGCGGACATCCAAGTACTATTGGCAATTATTGGACACTAAAGTGAAAACCACGCTCATCACTCAGTTATGTATGACAAAAACAAAAGCACAGGCGAGACTTAGCAGCTTAAATATGTAGCATTACATATCGGCCTCGGATTGCCACAGAAATGTAAAATACAGAATAAGTACCCACCACTCACACACCTTCAATATATACGGGGGTGAGTTGCGCGTTGGTATTTTAAATTGCAATAGATAAGGCAATAACAGGAGAGCTTTAATAACAGTGTCAGCATACGTGTGGTGACACTCCTTGTCTGGCTTACAGACCATATTCTACTGCCACACTATTCAATGGGCTGGCCTGAGCCCAGCTAATTTTTGAGGGTGTTCCAACACAAAATACAAGACTACCCCCCGCATCCCATCACACTTTTGGCACACAAAAGACATTCTGGAAAAAATATCAAATTATGACAGTGTATATGAGTTTTATAAAGTGCCACTATATTGCAAAGCCCTTGCAAGGGCTGGATGGAGAGCATTGGGCATACGAGCCATGGGGGCTGAGATATTTCTCTGGCTGGAGAGCAATGGGGGCGTGGAGTAGAATGGGATAAATCTGTGCCTTCACTACTAATGCAGGTCCGCGTTGGCTATACTTAATATGGGGACACAGAGACTGCACGATCACTTTTGCTATAACACTCGCCTCTGGCCCCGGGCAGGGTGTAATAGGAGCAGTAAGATGACGGTCTGGGGGACTCCATTAGGCTCCTGGCTGCCATGACTGTTGGCTTGCACCCCACAATTCCATCATGAAGGAGCCACTTGGGAGAGAGGAGGCTCCCACCCCTGCGTAACTGCTTAGATGCGGCAGTCGCGTTAACCCGGGCATCTAAGTAGTTACGGCTGCGATCAGAGTCATCTCCGGTCTGATGGCAGACCTGGTCCTGATGAGGCGGGCTCTGGGCAAGTCGCATCTTCTTGTGCACAATGCTGGCACAGCAGTCTATTAGTTATGACTCTGAGCAGCCCCCTAACTACGGACACACCGCGCTCCCCATGCTGATGGGAATCAGTGCTGTGCGCTTGGATGGTCCTGGGTAGCCTCCGATCATACAGCATAGGCGTCACTCATAGGATGTGCAACATGATGCACTACCATAGTTACCAACTTTTGAAAATGAAAAAGCAGGAGGACCAGTAGTGGGCGTCGCGCGTAGCAACCAAACTACAGAGACCCATACAACCAAACCAGTAATCTCATAGCCACATTAGAGCATCATAGCAACCCAATCTGACTCATAGCGACCAGAGTTCAAAGCGACCAGAACGCTCATAGCGAACCAAGTAGAGGCTCATAGCAACCAATCATAACCCACAGCAACTCAATATCAATAGCTCATAGTAACAAATCAGAGCTCATAGTAACCACTCATAGCCCAATACAACTACAATGAAGAGCTCGAAAGTGCGACCAAATCAGACGCCCCAGCAACCAATCACTAGAGCTGCCATAGTAAATAATCAGAGCCCATAGCAACCAATCAAGCTCATAGGACCAATCAGAACCCACAGCAACAATCCAGAGCTCATAGCAACCGATCAGAGCTCTAACAACCAATCAGACCTTGCGACCAATCATGAAGCCCATAGACGACCCAAATCAGATCTCATAGCCAAATCAGGCCGATAGTAAGCAAATCAGAGCCATAGAAACCAATAGAGCTCACATAGCAACCATCAGAGCCCATTTGTAACCATCAGAGCTAGCCAGTAACCAATCAGACACACCACATAACAACCAATCAGAGCCCATAGCAACCAATCAGAGCCCATAGCAACCAATCGCTAGACAGCTTTCATACATAAGCCCCAATGTTCCTGTACCTGAGTGGGGTTCCATCAACCTCTGGGCCTCATAGCAGTCACTATGGCTATAGTTATGCCCATGTCCTCTCCCTTATACCATGCATAGTATAGTGACCCTTAGTGACCTCGGCCATTGTGGCTCCTTTGCTGCTGTTGGAGATGGTTTGTAACCGACCTGTGCATCAGTCCACGAGTCCAGGTAGAGAATCCCTTTAAGACTTGAACTTCCATCCTGCATTGAAGAAAACTTTTCTTTTTTTTAATTTGGAATATTTCAGTCGCAAGCCTGTCGTAAAACCCTCATTGCGAATTTACATAAATAAAACTCCAAACATCTCGCACGGCACAAAATGAAGACCCTTTCAATGATCTGAGAAAATCCCCCACATAAAAGGGGCCTGAGCGGATGAAAGCGTCTGTGGAGCTCATTGTAAAGCCGGGCATGTATAAAACATGTCCTACGCCCACGGCTCGGAGCAGCCCATTAAATGCACGACACGAAACGCCCATAGACGTGAACAACGTATTAAAGGAAAGCACGCCCTTTAAATCCCCTTCAAGAGCGCCGTGAAGAGTATAGCCGTCCTATTAGCTCACCGCATTCCTCAGCGCAAGATAGATGTTGGGAAAGGTTTGTGCTACGCGAGTGAGGGAAGCCGAATCCCGGGGCGATATAAAAGGATTAATGAACAGAGTCAATCCTATTAGTTCCGGTTGTGTATCTTGGAGGCTGAGGATGATGATGGTGGATGAGCGCCGAGCTCGCTGGGGGCGGCTGGCCATAAACTGGACTGGGGGGGGGGGGACGACATTAACTGGACTGAGGGGGGGCAGCCGGCCATTAACTGGACTGGGTGGGCGGGGGGGGGGGTGGGGGACCGGCCATTATCTGGACTGGGTGGTGGGGGGGGGCCATGAACTGGAATAGTGGGGGGGGGGCGGATTTGTATTTTTTAAATGAACTTGCTATAGTTCAGCGGCGTCCGCAGCGCCCACCTCCCTTGTTACTTTACCACTTTGCAGACTCTCTCCATATGGTTGACGAGCGGCAGAGACTCCATTGGCGTAAAATCACACAAAGCAAACACCACCTTCAGTAAATATACTGTAGAATAACAGGTTTCATAAATGTGGATGACAGTCACTGCCCCAACGGATAAAACGCGCCTCCAATTCAGGAGGGGACGGTTTGGCCTGATCCGAATTCTCAGGAAAATCACCCAACATATCACCAATACAGGAAATAGGAAATGCAACAAATGTATCAATTATTGATCGGATACAATTCCTTTTTCCTGTCAACAAAAAGGCTGGTGATTGGCTGCATGATTTACCCATGATTGCCGGAAAATTTGGGTCCCTCCCAACCGTTCCTGCCCCGAATCTGAAACACAAAGCTAGTTTCCACGGTCCGAGAGTATGCAAATGATGTTAAAGCTTAAACTATATACAAAGTATCCAGCGCTCTCCAATATAGGAAACAAGCTTGAAAACATGGTAAAAAACCCTGGATGTCACTTACGCGTTTCAAGCCTTTTTCTGGTCTTAATCTTAGTTCTCAGAAGCAGAGAAAACAAACCTTTGTGCCCATAGGAATTACAATAACAGGTAGGTATAACAAGGCTGCTCATACCATAGAGTTAGATGGTAGACCGCTAGAATAGGTAATCAAAGTCTGGCTGGTGCAGGTCTCACCTCTGTGCCCCAGACACTTCTATAATGGAACAGGCCCTGAAAGTCTGTCTAACTCAGATTGTAGCATCCGGTCATCCTCTGCGCCAACACATCTGAGCATACTGTTCTATGGGAATTCTGAGCATGGCCGAACACATCGCCCCCCTGAAGTGGGGAACTCCCATAGAACAGAATAGAGAACACAGCTCTCCCCTTTACTGGGAACTTCCATAGAGGAGAATGGAGAACACAGCGCTCCCCTGTACTGGGAACTCCTATAGAAACAGAATAGGAGAGAAACACAGCGCTCCATGTACGGGAAATCCCCATAAAGAGAGAATCGAGAACACAGCGCTCCCCTGTGACTTGAACTTTCATATAGGAAGAATGAGACACAAGAGCGCTCCCCTGTACTTGGGAACTCCCATAGAACAGAATCGTGATAATGAATTATGAACATTTCAGGTCCCGTTCCTAAGTACTCTGACGGGCCCAGAGTGTGAACCTCACACCTATCAGACTTTGATTATATATCCTAGTGATTCTGCCATCAAAGTCTATGGCGGGAGCCCCCCTTTAATAGTACGGATAATACCGCCACATATCAGAGAAGACACGTAGCCGTTCTAGTTAAAAACCCAAACTCCCCTCCGACTTATTCCCCTCGTCTCACAGGAGCTGGTCGGGCCGGTGAGCGTGGGTGGACTCTGGCATGATGTCTGATGATGCCACATTTTGAAAAGGTTTGAAGTTGTGAATAGAGTGCAGATAAGGAGTGACAGGCATGTCAGGCTCTCATCTGCAGACATTGTGCGCGCTATAATCCTCCGCAGGGATCCTCGCCGCTGACAGGACGTCATAAATGTCAGGGCTCGGCGGTCACATAATCATTGGCGCGTTCTATAGCTCAGCGTGGCTCCTGCGTACGACGCCTGATAACCCGCAGGCTCCTTGTACAAGAGAAACGATTATGTAAGTTGCAATGAATAGTGAGCTGAACAGGAAAGATCGCCCTAATCTATTCCTGCGGGGTCTTCTACAAGAACAGAGGGATCTGCAGGGAGGCGAGGGGGCTTAGTGACCTCTGTAACACCCTATGCGGCCCCTGAGAGCCCGGACGCATGGGGGGTGCACATAATATCTATGGATACTATGACAATGTGTTGGCAGAAGAGCTGACAGTCTACTGGAGCCAAAGCTAAAAGGGGGCGCTGGGGTGTCATATGATGCAGCAGATGTTATAATATGTAGATGTAGGGCTGCAGGCTGCAAATTCAGGGCCCCATACAGCTGATGCATTGGGGCCCCAACCCATTACCAGCTCCGATTTTGCACAATGTCAGCGGGCCCCTGGCAGGAGTAAGGCCAAGTACTGCCCTGATGAGCAGGGGTGGTACACAGGGCCATCTTTTCCATTGGGTACACTAGGCAGTTGCTCGGGGGCCCCACAAGTATAGGGGTCCCAGTGGTGCAATGTATAGTCCAAGGAATTATCAAGAACACATATCCGGATCCTTGTTGGCGCTTCATGCACACAGTTATTTAACTGTTTGCGCTGTTCTTTTAGATGATGCTAAATAGTTTAAAGCGCAACATGTGGAGAGAGGGACCCAAAGGCTCCCTGCTCTGCCAAATAGTACTTGTAGCCGCTGTGTCGTCAGCTCAGAAAAAAGAAAACAACATATATTGACCCGTTGCTTGAGGGATGGGGGGCTGAGGCATGGCCTAGTGTGATATCATGTATTTGGGCAGGGCCCACTGCAGTGCTATGCCCAGGGGCCCATAATTCTGTTAAGACGGCTCTGGTAGTACACTGGTAGTAGCCCATTGATATAGTGCGAGATAGGACCTGGCAATGGTTGGGGTCCCCCATTCATCAGCCGAATCTTACCCTGAAATTCTATGGAGTTTAGACTCGACGTTTCATGGCTTTGATGGACACGAAGAATTTACAGGAAAAGCAGAAACTGAACTGAATAATGAAAAGTTCTTCAATTTCCTAATACACTTTGTATTTCAATTCCACATCCCTTCTAAGATGTCTGCTTGCTGTCAGTGAATGGAAACATATGGCCACATGTATGCAAACACGAGTTTTTAGGTCTAAAACTCACTTTTGCCCATAGTAACCTATGGGCAAAAAAGTGAGTTTTAGACCTAAACAGGTTCATACATGTGGCCCATAGGGCTGAAAACCTGTTCAGACCTAATACTAAGGCTTTAGTACAATTGTATGCTAAAGTGTGTATTTCTATGAGACGGTTTTTGCAGGTTTGGCCATGAGTTTTATAATTTGGCAAAATTGCAGGATTTTAGATGGAAAAATAAAAATGAGGTTTTTGGCCTCTGGAAGGCTCCAGGAGAAAAAAAAATATAAGGGCGAGAGTGTCCTAAATTGGCGAGTGCTACGTCCCATACATTTTAGGAGCAGCCTATTAAATCAGTGTAAAGTGCACCAGAAAGTCTGACCCTATCAAAAATCTGGCATCAGGTATATCTTGCATAGTGAACATAATGCGCCTAAAATTGATGCGCTGTGCACCTCAATAATGAAATGCGCCTATTGAGGTGCATAGCACCTCATTACAAGTGTATATGTGTTAGGCGCATTACAAGTATGTGTTAGACGCATTGTCATATACTTGTAATGATAAGCTATGCGCCTCCGTGCGTGATGTGCCTTGATAGGGGCATTACATACTCTACCAATGAAATGTTTTGTGCCGCAATTAGCGCAAATCCCCGCACATAGCATATCATTAGCAGTGTATGTAATGCCCTTATCGAGGCTCATTGCGCACAGAGGCGCCTAGCTTATCATTACAAGTATATGAAATGCTCCTAACACATACTTGTAATGCGCCTAACACATATACACTTGTAATGAGGTGCTATGCACCTCAATAGGCGCATTTCGTTGTGGAGGCGCACCGCACATCATGTTTCGGTCCCGGCATATAATGTGCCTAGTTTTGGTGTACGACAGTTCATTTACAACAAGAATATGTCGTCAAAAGCGGTTTTAACGCAATATAGACCAAAAAACTGGCGTTGGCGTGTTGGGAAATGTCACCCTAAAAGTCATATTATTATAACCAGCTGTCAGGAAGGGGTTAAAAGGCTTGGATCAGAGTTATCTCTGGTCCCAGCTGCTGAAGGTAGGTGCCGGCTGTAACCAACAGCTCCTGAGCCTGCTCAATACATCTTAGTGTCCCGTTATTGATAGCTAGGGGCCCTAAGCAATCGACTTCCTCTGCCTATGCATTGTCATGGCCCTGGCGCCACTCGTCCTATTTGGCACCAAACTGCCCTGCCCTATACCCACGGTTAGGATGTGACCACAACCTATGGTTATGCCCCTGAAAGGATATTGCTGATCTTTATGCCCTTTCTGCTCAGTCGTTGCCTTGTAGTGACCCCTCTCTGGGGTATTAGGTCAGCTCTGGGATGTAAGTTTGGAAATACATGCCTAAACACGGGCGGCTCAGCAGCACCTTGATCTGCTACTATATCACCCACCCTCCTGAGCCGCCCCCCCACCGTCCCTGCTCAGAGTGGGAAAAAGCCATGAACAATACGGCCCTGAATCGCGCTGTCGCTGCGGATTGTGTATGGCACCCTTTGTCAGGATCCAGCTGGGAATAAGCGACAAAGAAATCCTCTTCCTCACAGGCCGAGGATCCCGCATTGAGTATCAGTCAAGCAGAAGGAGACCTCAGACTCGGCCCTTTCAAATCCCCTTCCCCGTTTGGTCTGCATTTAACCAAATTCCACTTTTAGCACCTTCCAGCGCGTTGTGGGACACGTCCCCTCCATTCAGAGGCTTGTACTGTTCATTATAACCGACTATGAAAGGCTCCTGACACTTCATATTCCCTTTCATGGTCAGCAGGTTCGGCTTTGGGGAGAGGGAAGATAAAAGGCGAGGGCTGCTGCAGTCACTGGGGTTGCTATGGGATTTTTGCCTGGCCTGTGCCAAATGCAAAAATTCCCCCCCCTCAAAAAAAAAATCAGAGTCAAATTGCTCACCTGCAGAGAGGGAGAAGCTCGCAATCTCTTACAAAGGCCTCGGCTCCACACTTTGCTGCCTTGGAAGCTGTCAAATGGCGACGCGGCGCAACAAAGGCTGAGGGCGAAGAGAAATGGCCTCTCCTCGGGGGGGATTCAGGAGACGAGGAGGGTCCCTGTGGGGATGATTAGGGTCCAATTTAAGGGTCAGGCTTAATGGAAAAGACTCCTGCTGCTCCGTCTATGGTGGAACTACCTGCCTGCCGAGCCGGAGTGTGTCCTGTGCCAGAGGGAGCAGCAAGTCCCAGGTGACTGCCAAAAAAGAGGCCTGAAAAATGAAAGCCACAGTATGACAGCGAAGAGACGGAAGACACTGCAAAATATTACAGTCATATCACATTCCTATACATAGGGGCAGTATTATAGCAGTTATATTCTTGTACATAGGGGGCAGTATTATAGCAGTTATAATCTTGTACATAGCGGGCAGTATTATAGTAGTTCTATTCTTGTACATAGGGGGAAGAATTATAGCAGTTATATTCTTGTACATAGAGGCGCAGATTATTGTAGTTATATTCTTGTACATAGAGGCAGTATTATAGTTAGTTATATTTCTGTACATAGGGCAGTATTTATAGTAGTTATATTCTTGTACATAGGGGGCAGTATTATAGTAGTTATATTCTTGTACATAATAGCAGTATTATAGTAGTATATTCTTGTACATGGGGCAGTATTATAGTAGATGTATATTCTTATTACATAGGAGCAGTATTATAGATATAGTACTTATATTCTTGTAAATAGGAGGCAGTATTATAGTAGTTATATTCTTGTACATAGGGCAGTATTATAGTAATTATATTTCTTGTACATGGGGCAGTATTATAGTAGTTATATTCCATGTAATATAGAAGCAGTATTATAGTAGTTATATTCTTGTACATAGGAGCAGTAATTATAGTAGTTATATTCTTGTACATAAGAGGCAGTATTATATAGTTATTATCTTGTACATGGGGGCAGTATTAAAGTAGTTATATTCTTATACATGGGAGCAGTATAATAGTAGTTATATTCTTGTACATGGGGCAGATTTGGATAGTTATATCTTATACATATAGCAGTATTATAGTAGTTATATTCTTGTAATAAGGAGCAGTATTATAGTAGTTATATTCTTGTACATAGGAACAGTATTATAGTAGTTATAGTCGTGTACATGGGGCAGTATTCTAGTAGTTATATACTTGTACATTAGGGCAGGCAGTATATAGTAGTTATATTCTTGTACATAGGAGCAGTATTATAGTAGTTATATTCTTGTACATAGGGGGCAGTATTATAGTAGTTATATTCTTGTACATAGGGGCAGTATTATAGTAGTTATATTCTTGTACATAGGGGCAGTATTATAGTAGTTATATTCTTGTACATAGGGGGCAGTATTATTGTAGTTATATTCTTGTACATAGGGGGCAGTATTATAGTAGTTATATTCTTGTACATAGGAGCAGTATTATAGTAGTTATATTCTTGTACATAGGGGCAGTATTATAGTAGTTATATACATCTTAATGTTATAGAGGCAGCCTTGTAACAAGAGTTGTAGCTAGAGCTTTTGCCGCCCAGGGCTCTCCGTGAGTTTGTCGCCTTTCTTACTTTTTATGTTTTGTGGCACCTACAGATAGTGCCACAGCAGCTGATGTGCAGGTACCAGCATATGAAACACAATATGCTTTAGGTCTTGAAAAATATCGATGGTGGCTTTCGGGTTACTTGAATTTCCCAACAGCTACTGTATAGAACACAAGTACCAACAACCTCCCACAAAACCCCCTTGAAACAAAATGTGTGCATTACTGTACACTTTATAAACAAAACTTAAAAAAGTGTCCCTCAGCTGTAATGTCTTAAATTTTGAATAACTTTTTCCCTTTAAAAGGCACATTTTAAATTTATTTTTAAAACATTTTACATTTGCCTGTTTTTTCGGAAAAAAAGCAAGGGGGGTGGCCCACTCCACGGGGGTTAGTTTTTTTAAATTTAAATTTTCCAACTTATTTGTACCCAGAGCCTGCATAGTAAAGAGCTGCCTGCCTGGGATAATCGCTGCCTGATGAGGTGTCTCGGTCCAGCAGGAGGGCCAGGGCGGGAAAAGACAAAAAAATTTTTTTGCGGGCTCTAAAGACTCGGAGCATGAACTGGTCCCCTCAGTTTTTAAGGTGCGGCTGGGGCTCCTCTCACTCTTACGTCACAAAGTGTTTGCCCAGGGCAGCTGGGAAAAATGCTGCCTGGGTGGAATCCCCCCTCCCCCCCAAACATCTGGGCCCTTTGCTTGGTAACTCTTTCTAGATTAATAAACAGCAAAAAAATTTTTTAAATACATAAAAGTTCAATATTAGAGACTCTCCCCAAAATTCTATTTTACCCAAACTGTATCTAAAAAAGGGGGGTTCCTCTACTTTCTGGGGGAAGGAAGGCTTTTTAAAATAAACATAGAAAGGATTTTTTATTTGTAAAAAGGAAAGGTAAATGTGGAATTTCTCTGCCAAAAAGGAAGTTGTCATGGTAAAAATTCAAAAAACGGGTTTTAAAAAAAGGGTTTGGATGAAATTTCAAAAATGTAAAAAAATTAAAAAAGGGTTATAATGTCGGGGGGATTTTTTCTGCAAAAGGGGGCGTTGACCCGGGGGTTTTTTCCGATTCCCAGTTTTTGGAGTCAGGAAAAAATTTTTTTTCCCAAAAAATGGGGGTTTGGGGTTTTTTTTGTTTTCCTCTGTACCCAACACTTTACCCAAACGGCTGAAACTAAAGGGCCTTTTGTGTCTTTTTTGGGCCCTTTAAAAAAAATGGAACTAAAATTGCTTCTCGGGAAATCATTGTGATGCCCCTTTCCCTCCTTGGCTTTGGGGTTTAACACTTGCCTTAATGTTTCCAAACCAGAAAAATTTTTCTGCTTTTAATAGGGAGCTCACACCGATAATAAATCAGTGAATCAAGGGCATTTAATTAGTAGCCCCTAGAAGTTTCTTGCCACTTTAGTCCTTATTAAAGCAGTAAGGATGTACTTAGTTTTTCCCACACTGTTTCTACATTGTAGCTTAGGTAATAACACGGTGGAATTTGCTGTGCGTGTTTATTTATCTGATATTGGCTTTGACAAATTTTAAGACCTTATAACCCTTTTAAGGGACTTTTTTGTCCTGTTCATAAAATTTTGCAAAATTTCCCAAGGAGGGTGAAACTTTCTTTCCCCGGGGACAGTACATAAAAGAAAAATGAAACTAAGCAAAAGGGAAAAAGGGAAAAAAAAAATAAACCCGGGCTGCTTCACCGGGGGAATTGCGGGCGGGAAAACTTTCGTAATAAAAATTGTATTTATGGAAATTGTTTTTTTTTTTTGTTGTTTTTTCCCGCGTCGTTAATGAGCGGTTTTGGGAAAAACGTTGGGATTGGACGGGGTTTTTAATCTAAAAGAAAACGGGGCTGGAGCCGTGACATTGTTGCTGTCCTGTTTTCCATTTCTGTAAATATAAAGGCCCCCTAAATTTAAAGCCTCCGAGAGGCGACAATTTATTTGCTCTGTCG
Organism: Phyllomedusa bahiana; assembly: GCA_025379985.1. Classification (NCBI taxonomy): domain Eukaryota; kingdom Metazoa; phylum Chordata; class Amphibia; order Anura; family Hylidae; genus Phyllomedusa; species Phyllomedusa bahiana. The sequence goes on along the minus strand of JAODAL010004350.1, from coordinate 12,776 downwards.
TTGAGGAGAACACAAAAGGAAAATCTTCAGTCTTTTTTCCCATTTTAAAATTTTTTTCAAACACCGCAGCCTAAAACCCCTTCCAAAGAAAAAAGGCCATTTTTGGGTGGCCAGGGAAATGGACGTCTCTTTCTTGTTTCCCCCGTGTGACTTTTTTTAAAGGGGGGACGTTGCAAAAATGTGGGGATTCACCATCCGGGCCCTGGGAAGTGCCCGGGAAAAATTTTAAAGGCTTTTTGATGATGTGACACTTTCCCATGGCTAAAAGGGAAATTTTTTCTTCGGCCTCAAAAATTTTCTCTGCTGTATAAAATTTGCCAGGGGAAAAACAAATTTTAGACTGACCCCCCCGTTTTGTAAAAAGATCACTTCCCCCGCAGTCTCCTCCATCACAGACGGTTTACCTAAATTAACACCATACTTTGAAACAAAAAGGTTTTAAAACATTCCCCAAATAAAATGCACCTCCTGTTCTGTAAAAGATACTTCTCCGCGGGTCTCCTCATCAAAAGGGCGGGTTTTAACACTGACAGGTAAACCTTAAAATCCATAAACACAGGATCCACCATTCCCTATAGGATGACCCCGCCTGTTCGGGAAAAAAACTTCCCCGCGTCTCCTCATCACAGGCGGGGATTACACTGACGGGTAACACTTATATATAGATAACACAGGATCCAACCTTTCACTATAGACTAACCCTCTTTGTCTGTAGATATCACTTCCCCGCAGTCTCCTCATCATCCCGGGTCAGAATTTACCTGACAGTAAACTTAATATATAGAATAACACGGGATCCACCTTTCACTAATAGACTGACCCCTCCCTTTCTGTAGAGATCACTTCCCTGCAGTCATCCTCATCATCACAGGCAGAATTACACTGACAGGTAACACTTATATATAGATAACACAGGATCCACCTTTCACTATAGACTGACCCCTCTTGCTCTGTAGATATCACTTCCCCGCAGTCTCCTCATCACAGGCAGGATTACACAGAAGGTGAACACCTATCTATAAATAACACAGGACCCAAACCATCACTAAGAGACTGACACCTCCTGTTCTGCAGAGATCACTTCCCTGCAGTCCCCTCATCACAGGCAGGATTACACTGACAGGTAACACCTATATATAGATAACACAGGATCCACCAGTCACTATAGACTGACACCTGCTGTTCTATAGAGATCACTTCCCTGCAGTCCCCTCATCACAAGGCCGGGATTACACTGACAGGTAAACACCTATTATATAGATAACACAGATCCACCAGTCACTATAGACGCCCACCTGTTCCGTAGAGATCACTTCCCTGCAGTCTCCTCAGCACAGGCAGGATTACACTGACAGGTAACACCTATATATAGATAACACAGGATCCACCAGTCACTATAGACTGACTCCTCCTGTTCTGCAGAGATCACTTCCCCGCAGTCTCCTCATCTTCACAGGCAGGATTTCACTGACAGGTAACACCTATATATAGAGAACACAGGATCCACCAGTCACAATAAGAAATGTCACAACCTCTACCCTTGTGTAAAATGCTCCATTTAGAACCACTGTCTCAGAGGTGGAACCGGATCCATTTTACAACAGACACCAATGGTTCTCGACTGATCCCATTGACTATAATGGGGTCCGTCGGGTTTTCCACCATGTTGTCTGTCATTTTACCAGTGCCCTGTTTTTCATAATTTCTGACAGAACCTGAATTTATATTGCACAAAGTCCTAAGGCCGTCTACACTCACAGCGCTAGTAGCCTCATGACATAACTGTCTGCTACTGCATTGATCACAGGGAAACCTTATTCAAGCTGTGGGTGGTTCTACAGCTTCAGGCTCCCACTTCTTGTTCAGGTTGTGGGTGGTTCTACAGCTTCAGGCTCCCACTTCCTGTTCATGTTGTGGGTGATTCTGCAGCTTCAGACTTCCACTTACTGTTGAGGCTGTGGGTGGTTCTACAGCTTCAGGCTCACACTTCCTGTTGAGGCTGTGGGTGGTTCTACAGCTTCAGGCTCACACTTCCTGTTCAGGTTGTGCGTGGATCTACAGCTTCAGGCTCACTGTTCCTGTTCAGGCTGTGGGTGGTGCTACAGCTTCAGGCTCACACTTCCTGTTCAAAATAAGCGTAAAAAAAATAGGGGCTCATTTAGTGTCATAAAGTAAGTCAATTAGAAGGTGTAAAGTGAGAGCAGGCAGTGTAAGCCTGCGGCAGATTTATCAGCGCGATGATACATGTGACGCATTGTAAGGCTGTCTGGTCCGAGTTTACACAGGACTGATAAATCTGCCCCATTGTTTTAACTCACCCCAACTTTGTACTTTTCTTTTGTTGCCATTTGCAACCGATCACAACCTATAGCAAACCCCGAGTTCCGGGGCAACCCAAACAAGCCCCGCTTTCCTTTTCCCAGAGCATTGGGAAAAAACAGAACTGAACCCTGAAAAGGTTTGCTATGGGGCCGATTGGTTGCTATTTAGCTCTGATTTAAATTTTTTGGGGTTTTTTTGGGTTGCTATGAGTACTGATTTTTTTGCTAAGGGGGCGGGTTGGTTACTAAAGATTTTTGGGTTTTTAACCTCTGGGGGGGTTTCTATGGGTCTGAATGGGTTTGCTAATGATCTTTTTTAAGGGGTTTGGGTTTCTATGGCTTTGGGGGTTTGGGGTTTTAAAAGGGGTCGATTGGTTTAATAAAGGGCCCCTGAATTTGTTCTAGGGCTCTGATTGGGTTTCAAGAGCTCTGATTAGTTTTCTATGGGGTCTAAAATTTGGTTTCAAAGGGCTCTAATTGGTTGCTATGGGGTCTGGTTGTTAAAAATGGACAACAAAGAAAAGTGTTATTTTTACTTAAAAGTTTTTAAAAGGGCCCCCCGAACATCAAAGGGGGAAAAAAAAACCCCAAAAACCTTGGTTTTCCCTATTTTAAACCCGGATACATGAAACCACCCCTAATTGGCAGCAGGGGGCCCTGGGGAAGGAAAAACAACAAAAGAGGCCTGCTGTTTCGCGGAAAAAAGGAAAGAAGGTCCCTTGCCAAGGCCCCAAAACCAAGGGGCAAAGAAAAAAAGGGTTTTTTTCGCAATAGGGGAAAAACAATTTTAATTTTTTACGGGTTTTTGGGGGTGGGCGGTTTCCCGGGGGGGGTCCCTCCCGGGGAGGGCCGTGTATAAAAAATATAAAATTCGGCTTTCCCCTTATTTCCCGCAAGACTCTGTTTTACACGGGGTAAATTTTTTTGGTTTCTAACCGGGGAGTAAATCCCCCAAAAACCCCCCCCCACAAATACGGTAAAAAAGAAATGTTTTTTAAAAAAATCGCCATCGTCAAAGATATTTTTAAAGAAAATTTTCCCCCTTTTGGGAGAGGAAAAAGGAAACCCGGGGGCCCTTTAACCGACGGCCCCCAAAAGTTGGGCCAGATAGGCGGTTTTGCGAAAGGGGTCCCCAGCGCCAGTGAAGACGTCTTGCAGCGCACACCTGTACACGTCGCAATGCACCATGTGAACACACCCTTACTTTGTATTTAAAATCTTCCCTCTTTTCAAAATCTCTGCTTGCTGCCATTGAATACATACCTCAACTTTTTGGATGGTCCCCAAATTTGGGCTTTTTGGGGGGCTTGAAAAAAAAATTTTATGATTTTTGGGGTAATCCATATTTAAATTTTAAAATTCCTGGGCCCCCCCAGGGAGCGATTCTTGGGGCCCCCCCAAGTGGGATGAATTTTTGGGGGGCCCCCGTGGGGGGATACTTGGGGGCCAAAACCAAAAAGCTGATTCTTGGGGGCCCACCAGGGAGCAAAATTTTTGGGGCCCCCCAGGACAAATTTTTGGAGCCACCTGTAGATGATTTTGGGGCCCCCAGTGGAGATGATTCTTTGGGGCCGACCAATGGAGTGAAATTTTTGGGCCAAACCCGTGGGAAACTGATTTTTGGGGCCAAAAAGTGGGGGTGATTTTCCTGGGCCCACCAGGTGAGTTGAAAAATTTTTGGGCCACCCGTGGGGTTGATAAATTTGGGGTCCACCTTGGAGATGATTTAAAAATTTGGGGCCACCATTAAAAGATTTTTTTTTTTTTTTTTTTTTTTTTTTTTTTTTTTTTTTTTTTTTTTTTTTTTTTTTTTTTTTTTGGAGCCCAAACCCTTTAAAAATGTTTTGTGGCCCAACAGTGAGCTGACACTTTTGGGGCCCCCCATTAAAACTACTGTAATAATCTTACTTTCTATCTCTCTTTTCTTCTTCCTTCTCCCCCGAAAAAAAAAGCCCGGCCCACCATGCTCAGGGGCCCACCGGGGGTTTCCCCTGCTCCCCTGTGAGCCAGTCGGAGCCTAATGCAGTCATATAACAATGGCAACCTAATTTTTAAAAAAAAACATTCACCCCAAAACATCCATAGTCTTTCTCCAAAAGGGGTCCTTCACACTTTGCATCGCTTGCAGCCTTCAAGGGGATGAGAAATGGCCCTTACACCAAACCCTTAAGTGGTACAAATTTCCTGCAGCTAATTTTTTTTTGTCCCCCCGGGAAAATGAATTGCCCAGCAACATGGAAAAAAAGGGGTGAGATCCCCGAAAACCTACCACCACGCAATTTTCCCAACACGGCGCCCCCACCACAAAATTGAAACCAAAGGGAGGTAATTTTATTGGGAGCGTTTTTGGGAAATTGCCAACCAACAAATGGAACTCTTAAGCTCCTTCGAAATTCACCGACTCTGACAAAGACTCCGTCGACGCTTTAAACTCTATCAAAGGCCAATCAATTTAGTTTGGAAACGGTCGTCAGCCAAAGCTGCTCCGCTATTCAATGATGCAGTCAATCTTGTGGAGGAATGTTGGAAATCGCATTGTCACACAACTTTTTTTTTCCCGAAAAATTTTACAAAAACATTGCATAAGAAAAAAGAATGACAACGTGACGAGCACTGGCCGGAATTCATGAGAAAATAAAAACACAAATTACTTCTCTGTTTACTTAATGGCGCAAAATACGGTCCTGGGAGCCCCCACCCCTTGGGCTTCTCTTCCCCATGACACAGATGCTGGGGAAAGTGGAGCCCCTGTCTAAACTTCTCAGCCCTTCTCTCAGCATGGGGTCTTGCACGCTTTTCTGTTCCATTGTTCCGCAACTTCATAAAGGAGGAGGAATGAGAGAATAAAGGAGAAAAAAAAGGCACAAAAGCTGTTGAAAAACATCCTTCATAACAAATTCTAAAAAATTTCGCCCAAGCTGGACACACGGGGGTAGGATGCACAAGCCGCAGGGTTACCCACTGCACCAGTCGCTCTTGATTTCCCCACTGCACGGCGGCCTGAGGGCAGCTCACGTTGCCCGGACCCGAGTTCTGCGTTGACCTCAGTGGGAGACTTTTTGATAAAAAAATGTTTTTGATGTTTTTGGTGGTGATTTTTGCTTTCCTTCCGCTGAGATGGAGTCTACAGGTGAACTATTGTCAATGTAACCAGGCGTTAGAGTACAAGGAACGCTACTTGGGGGCTTCCCACCGACAGGCAAGACATCTTCACCACCACAGACCGGGCAGGAGACACCGACTGAGAGGTAAGAGCCCACCCTGGAAGGATAGTCGCCTTGACCTTTGTCTGAGCAGTTGCTGGATCTAATTTTTGTAGAATTTTATGGGCACTACTGATAAAATTCTAGCGTTTGGTCTATACAGAAAAATGGATCTTGTACTCTACCAGGCAGTAGACTACAAGGAAAATAATTTGGTGGCTTCTGACTGGCAGCCAAGACATGTTCACCCTCATAGATCAGGCAGCAGACACCTCCTTAAAGGTAAGAGCTGACCCTGTAGCTGACCCTGCAGCCTTGAGCCTTGTCTGACTATTTGCTGGATATAGTTTTTGTAGAATTTTTTTTTGCATGAATTATAAAGAGCTAGGGTTTGGTCTATACCGGAAAGTGGATCTAGTACTCTATACCATACGGTAGAGTACAAGGCACATTGCTTGGTGACTTCCTACCAACAACCAAGACAGCTTTACCACCATAGACTGGGTTGAAGACCCTACTGGAGTTATATTCGTCTTGACCCTTGTCTGAGCAATTGCTGGATCTAATTTTTGTAGAATTATTTGGGCATAAATGATAAAGATCTAGGGTTTGGTCTATACATGAAAGTAGATCTTGTACTCTATACCATACGGTAGAGTACAAGGCACATTACTTGGTGGCTTCCTACCAACAGCCAAGACAGCTTTACCACTATAGACTGCTTTGAAGACCATGCTGGGAGGTAAGATCTAGCCCTGGAGGGATAGTCGTCTTGAACCTTGTCTGAGCAATTGCTGGACCTAATTTTTGTCTAATTTTTTGGGCATAAATGATAACAATCTGGGGTTTGGTCTATACAGGAAAATGGATATTGTAATCTACCAGGCGGTAGAGTACAAGGGACATTATTTGTTGGCTTCCCACCATCAACCAAGATAGCTTTACTACTATAAACCGGGTAAAAGACACTCCTGGTAGGTAAAATCTTACCCTGGACAGATAGTCACCTTGACCCTTGTCTGAGCAGTTGCTGGATTAGTAGAGACTGCCTGGAAGGTAAGAGCTGACCCTGTAGCTGACCCTAGAGCCTTGACCTTTGTCTGAGTAGTTGCTGGATCTAATTTGTTTGGAATTTTTTGATTTTAAATTATAAAGATCTGGAGTTTAGTCTATTCAGGAAAATGGATCTTGTACGCTACCAGGTGGTAGAGTACAACGGACATTACTTGGTGGCTTCTCACTGATAGCCAAGACATCTTCACCTCCATAGACCAGGTGGGAGACACCTCCTGAAAGATAAAATCTGACCCTGCAGTATTGACCCTTATCTGCCAATTTGCTGGATCTAGTTTTTGTAGAATTTTTGGCCAAAAATAATAAGGATCTAGGGTTTGGTCTATACAGGAAAGTGGAAAGTGGATCTTGTACTCTACCAGGTGGTAGAGTACAAGGGACATCACTAGGTGGCTTCTCACCGTCAGCCAACACAGCTTTACCACCAAAGACCAGGTGGGAGACACTGCCTGAAAAGTGAATGCTGACCCTGGAGGGATAGTCGCCTTGACCCTTGTCTGAGCAGTTACTGGATTTAATTGTAGAATTTTTTGGACACAAATGATAAAGATCTGGAGTTTGGTCTGTACAGGACAATGGTGCATAAAATACGAAGGAGATTGAGTGCACGCTTATAATCCCACAATGCCTGGGTATGAGCAGTCACTCTCTGCATTGGTGCATGAGTGCACGCTTATAATTCCACAATGCCTGGGTATGAGAATCCACTCTCTGCACAGGAGCATGAGTGCACGCTTATAATCCCACAATGCGTGGGTATGGGCAGGCAAGCTCTGCACCGGAGCATGAGTGCACGCTTATAATCCCACAATGCCTGGGTATGAGCAGTCACTCTCTGCACTGGAGCATGAGTGCACGCTTATAATCCCAAAATGCCTGGGTATGAGCAGTCACTCTCTGCACCGGAGCATGAGTGCACGCTTATAATTCCACAATGCCTGGGTATGAGCAGCCACTCTCTGCACCAGAGCATGAGTGCATGCTTATAATCCCACAATGCCTGGGTATGAGCAGTCACTCTCTGCATTGGTGCATGAGTGCACGCTTATAATCCCACAATGCCTGGGTATGAGCAGTCACTATCTGCACCGGAGCATGAGTGCATGCTTATAATCCCACAATGCCTGGGTATGAGCAGTCACTCTCTGCACCGGAGCATGAGTGCACGCTTATAATCCCACAATGCCTGGGTATGAGCAGCCACTCTCTGCACCGGAGCATGAGTGTACGCTTATAATCCCACAATGCCTGGGTATGAGCAGCCACTCTCTGCACTGGAGCATGAGTACACGCTTATAATCCCAAATGCCTGGGTATGAGCAGCCACTCTCTGCACCGGAGCATGAGTGCACGCTTATAATCCCACAATGCCTGGGTATGAGCAGCCACTCTCTGCACCAGAGCATGAGTGCACGCTTATAATCCCACAATGCCTGGGTATGAGCAGCCACTCTCTGCACCGGAGCATGAGTGAAAGCTTATAATCCCACAATGCCTGGGTATGAGCAGTCACTCTCTGCACCGGAGCATGAGTGCACGCTTATAATCCCACAATGCCTGGGTTTGAGCAGCCACTCTCTGCACGTGAGCATGAGTGTACGCTTATAATCCCACAATGCCTGGGTATGAGCAGCCACTCTCTGCACCAGAGCATGAGTGCACGCTTATAATCCCACATGCCTGGTGTATGAGCAGCCACATCTCTGCACCAGAGCATGTGCACGCTTATAATCCCACAATGCTGGGTTATGAGCAGCCACTCTCTGCACCAGAGCATGAGTGTACGCTTATAATCCCACAATGCCTGGGTATGAGCAGTCCACTCTCTGCACCGGAGCATGAGTGCACGCTTATAATCCCACAATCCCTGGGTATGAGCAGTCACTCTCTGCACCTGAGCATGAGTGCAAGCTTATAATCCCACAATGCCTGGGTATGAGCAGTCACTCTCTGCACCGGAGCATGAGTGCATGCTTATAATCCCACAATGCCTGGGTATGAGCAGCCACTCTCTGCACCGGAGCATGAGTCACGCTATAATCCCACAATGCCTGGGTATGAGCAGCCACTCTCTGCACCGGAGCATGAGTGTACGCTTATAATCCCACAATGCCTGGGTATGAGCAGCCACTCTCTTCACCGTGTATATCATTTCCTTCTTCTCCTCAGCAGCCCAATCGATGGTAAACTGAACTGTGACAGAAGTTTCCGGTAACTAAAGCTTCGTCATTGTGTACGGAAAGTTCTGCAGGTTATCAATGTACAACATCTCTGCTTGCTGCCAGTGAATATAAACAGCCCCATTAACAGGAAGCTACAAGCTTTCCTGGTTTGGGACTTCTGTCATAGAGGTGGAATTGGGCTCGTTTTACAATGGACGCCAGTCAGTGGGGTCCATTGGGTTTCTGCAGGGGTGTCTGTGGTTTTACCTGCGCTACTTTTTCCATCATTCCCAACAGAATTTGCATCAGATATTCTTAATGGAACCTCAGACGCAGATGTTTGATGCAATTGTTTCCAGTTTGCTTAATTCTCTCTGATACGTTTTACCTCCACAGATTCATTCACTGCCAACGTAATGGACGGGCTAGTTGGGGGCCCCATAAGTAATATACAGTTAAAGTATGTGGGCCCCCCGCCCATCACCAGTTCCTTTCTTGCACCACATCAGTGATCCCCCTTTTCTTAAAAAATTTGATCAGGGCCACTGCCGATTCTGCCCCTGTGGGGGCCACACATGCATAGGAGCCCCATGCTTATAAAGGCACGGACCGGATTTTTGTTTTTCAAAGTCCAAGGCTCATGTTATATTGTCCAAAGATTTGTCTTGATTATTTTTTGTAGTACAGCATGTTTTTTTTTGTTTTAAAGTCATAACACTGATTTTGTTGGAGGTACCAATAAACATAAGGTTTTTATGAATAATTGACACTTTTTTATTCCTGTGAATGGTTGCAGCTCTCTGCTTTGACCGGGAGGCTAGTAAGACCGTCCTGGACCAGTGTCGGACTGGCCCACTGGAGGGTCGGCGGATCCTCCGCTAGGCCCCAGGTCCGACACAGCGGGGCCCGCCGCAGCCCTGTAGCGCTGAGGAGCCACCGCGGTTACCTCATCACGCCGCTGCCTATGGCGGCTGTGCGGCCGAGGAACTGCTGGAGGAGCGTCCCAGCCATGGTGCCGTGATGACGTCATCATGCCGCTAGTGTTGGGCAGAAGAGCAACGCGCTCGGCTGAGAAAGAGGTAAGGTGAGTATTAATGTTATTATTTTTATTGGTGGACATATATCTATATACTGCCTGTGGGGACCTATATCTATATACTGTCTATGGGGACCTATCTCTATATACTGCCAGTGGGGACCTATGTATACTGCCTGTGGGGACCTATATATACTGCCTGTGGTGACCTATATCTATATACTGACTGTGGGGACCTATGTATACTGCCTGTGGGGACCTATATCTATAGACTGACTGTGGGGACCTATGTATACTGCCTGTGGGGACCTATATCTATATACTGACTGTGGGGACCTATGTATACTGACTGTGGGGACCTATATCTATATACTGACTGTGGGGACCTATGTATACTGCCTGTGGGGACCTATAATATATATATATATATATATATATATATATATATATATATATATACATAAATATATATATATATATAAAGAGAAAATACAGCACTCCAGTTTAAAGTGAAAAAGTGAAAAAAATTACTTTATTCCAGCATGTCGACAGGGCAACGTTTAGTAGGTGGTACACAGTATTTAAAGGGGTGAGCAATTACAAATGCAAATCATTCATTAATCAGTGTAGACATTATGCAAAAAGTAATTATACGTATCAAACATTTCATAATAAATATGTGTCAAAATCAAAAAACATCCAGTGATCAGTGAAGAAACGTGCAATATATCATCAAAACAATCTAACATAATTTCACATACAAATTCATATATATATATAAAGTAGTGCACAACAATAATATAAATCACATTTGAATAGGGGCGGGGATGAACGCCTCCTAATCCTAAATATAAACAAAAAAAACTTCACATAAATGCATCAGCTTGTCAGCAGATACTGGGCGTCTTGAAAAAGCGACTGCGCATGTCCGGCGCCACTAGATCACATGGCTGTAGGCAAGACAAGGGGCAAGCAAACATTTAGTTAATGATTCGCGCATCGCACCGTGGGTACGAGACTACGGGGGCCCATATTGCTAAGGTAAAAACCCAAAGAAAAAAAGAAAAAGAAAAAAAGAGAAGGTGCGTTTTAGGCAACATCGTATATGGCTCATCGGGAGAAGCGAACGACAACACTCTGGTGTCAAACACTCCTCCTAACTCAATCCATCCATAATGGAGCATACCCCAACAACCCAGCAACCTATCCAAAAATTTTAAACAGGCGACTGGGTATCGCGCAGGCATGACCTCCAGCATCTCTATATGAGACACTGGACACCACAACTGAAAACGCTCCAACTGAGTGCCCTCCACACTCTTTTATTATACAAGTAAATAAATCAGAATAAAATACTAACAAAATAAATAAAATAAACAAAATAAACATTTAGAAACTAAGGAGATATCGCCATGTTGTCTATAAACCAGCCAGTGAGACATAAGCGCCAGACTTACGCATGCCGCAATACAGAACATCGAGAAAAACATTTATTTTTAAAATTCTTTATTAAAAATAAATTTAAAAATAATATATTAATAAAAACACAAAGAAAGAAAAATCATAGGAGGCGACTCATCCAATCCCCATCCAAAGATCTGTAAGAAAAAATAATTTTTTTTTTTTTTTAATCAATCAAATTATCAAAGATAATCAACAAATAATACAAAAATAAATTTTTAGTAACCACCTTATCCAAAGACGTCTGGAAGAGGGCATAAGAACAAGAAGAAGGCAAGCTAATTAAAAATTTTTTGGTTGATATTAAATTCCACATTTAAGCCCTTTGGTTTTAATGATTCCAACTTGAAAATCCACATGAGTTCTTTCTTTTTTTTAAATGGAATCCTATCTCCTCCCTTTTTTAATGGTGGAACACCATCTATGATGACACATTTGAATTCCCATTCAGAATGGTTCATTTCAGTGAAATGTTTGGGGGACCGGAAAATCTAACCTTTTCTTCCTAATGGAATACCCATGATTGTTTTAATCGTGTCTTTAGGTCACATGTGGTTTCACCCACATATACAGTTACATGGGCACCACAAAATGTAAATTACCCAGCTGGAATTACAAGTGTAAAAGGATTTAATTGGGAATACCTTTTTGGTTAGTGGGTGTATAAAGGACTCTCCCCTTACAATAACTTTACAATTAATACAGTGAAGACAAGGGTAAATACCCATTTTTTGTTTATCTATAAAAGTTTGTTTCACTCTTGGAACCGAAGATACCTCATTCTTCACTAGCCTATCTTTTAAATTAGTTGGGCGCCTATATGACATGATTGGAAACTGTTGAAACTCTGGAATGTCACGAAAACGATCTCTCAGAATGTACCAGTATTTCCGTAAAGTACAAGCAATCTTACCACTTAAATTATTATATGTAGATATAAATGGTATTCTTTTGGTTTTAATTTTATTAGATTCAGTACGGTCAAACAGAGATGAGCGCTCCAAATCCTTAATTTTATCCTTATGTTTTTTCAAAAGATTCCTAGGGTATCCTCGTGCAGAAAACTTATTACTCATACCAACAAGTGCTTCCTCACATTTCTCAGGATTGTCTACTATCCTTTTAATCCTTAGCATTTGACTATATGGCATAGACTTCAACATACTAGTTGGATGACAGCTGCTATAATGCAGCAGAGTGTTACGGTCAGTACTCTTAACGAATAAATCTGTAGAAAATGTAGATCCATCAAAAGTAACCAATGTATCTAAAAATGAGTGTCACGGCGCGCGGCGCCGCAGCTCGCCGCGGCCGTCCCCCGGCGCGCACGGGGTCCGGCACGGGTGCTGCGGCTGCCCGCAGCCGTGCTCCTCTGCCCTAGGGCTGGAAACCCGTCTTAACCAGTCCCCGCTCCTGTCTCCAGCTCTGCACCCCCCCCTTCCCCCCTCGGGTTTTCCCCCCCGGGCCAAAACCCCCCCCCCCCGGACATTCCCGCCCCCGGGCCCCCCTTTTTTTTCAA